>PVJS01003234.1:0-51950 GCA_004027185.1 Glis glis
ACCAAAAAAAAAAAAAAAAAAAAAAAAAAATCATTGAAAGGCAGGGGCTGTGGCACTTGCCTGTAGCCTCAACTACTCAGGAGGCAGAGGCAGGAGGATCCCTTAAGCTCGAGAGTTCATCAGTCTGAGCAACATAGTGAGACCCTGTCTCAAAAAGAAAAAAAGAAAGAGAGCAAGAGAAAGAGAAATAAATACATTGAGCTCCTACCCCATAGAAAGCAGGCAGTATGGTAGGTGCAGGGGCCAATCAGATGTTCTTGATTCCTAGCAAGGAAGGACTCAGTCTGTGCTGTCTAATGTACTTGCCCATCCTCTGCTCCCCACCTCCTATTTCTTGCCAGATGCCACTTTCCAGCGGTGCAATCAAGGGTGGGAGCCCAACGCAGGAACAGGACAAGCGTCTCCGTTCTCACAGAACCCAAGGGTGACAGCCTGGTGCGACTGGTACTTCCAAACAGCTTTGTTCTCTCCCCCTGCCCTTCTATCCCTTTCTCCCCTTCCCTCTGTACCCCACCTGTTGGCACTCAAGAACACAGCTTGTCCTCTTTGCTTATTCTTATGTAGCCTTCCAAGTCTTCTGGAGTCTTTTTTCCTGATTGCAAAGGTAACACATGTTCATCATTACACAAAAGTCAAATATTGCAGAAATGCATGTCCTTGAAAACATGTCACTCCACTCCTCAAAACTCTGAACTGACTTTCCTTTTAACTCAAAGAAAAGTGCAAAGTCTTTAAATGGTCTGCTGATCTGTATGTGTGTGTGTGCATGCGCGTACACGCACACACACACGCCCACACACACGGCCCCTCTACATCTCACAACACTCCAGCTTGCCTGCACTTCAGGGCCTTGGCACCATCTGGTCCTTCTGCCTGGAGTTCTCTCCCCAGACAAATACCATGACAGAGTGGCCTAAACAATGGAAATGCATTTCCTCACTGTTTGAAGGCTACTAGTTCAAGATCGAGCTTCTGAGCATTTGTTCCTGGTGAGGACGCTCTCCCTGACCTACAGTCAGCCTCCATGCTCTGTCCCACGTCCTTTCCCCAGTGTGCCCTTTCAGGACAAGGGGACAGGAGTGCTCTACGGTGTTTCTTCTTTTTATTTATTTATTTATTTATTTGCGATACCAGGGATTGAACCCAGGGGCATTCTACCTCTGAGCTACACCCCCAGTCCTTTTTTTATTCTTTATTTTGAAACAGGGTCTCACTGAGTTGCGGAGGGCCTCACTAAGTAGCTGAGGCTGGCCGCGACCCTGCGATCTTCCTGTCTCAGCCTCCCAAGTACTGGGATTACAAGCGTGTGCCACCATGCCTGGCTTGATGTTTCTTCTTATAAGAACACTACTCCTATCAGATCCAGGCCCCTTCCTTATCACCTCATTTAACCTTAATTACTTTCTTAGAGGCCCCATCTCCAAATACAGGTGGTACACACCTGTAATCCCAGTACTTGGGAGGCCCAGAAAGAAGGATCACAGGTATGAGGCCAGCCTCAGCAATTTAACAAGACCCTCAGCAACTTAGAGAGACTCTGTTTCAAAAATAAAAATAAGAATGGCTAGAAGTGTAGCTCAGAAGTAGAATGCCCCTAGGTTCAATCCCTGGTACATATATATATGAATTTGGGGGTGGGGGAACACAGACATTCTATCTACAATAGTTTCCTTCAAGCTGTTGTTTAAATATCACCTTCTCAAGTTAGGCTTTCTCTGGCCTTCTCTTAAAAACACCAGTTTATTATTCTCACAATTCTGTGGCCTGCTGGGTTCACTGGGGTGACTGGGCAGCTCCACAGAGCCCAGAGGGAGGAAGGCTGCCTCACTCGCCAGCCGGGCGTCGCTGCTGTTGGCAGGGCCTCTCTTCATGGGGCTCAATCTAGTCCTGCCTTCCTTACACAACAACACGAATGTTTCAAAAGGGGAAAGTGGAAGCTTCGAGGCCTCTCAGGGACTTGGCTCTGGGCCGGTTAGGAACAGCAGAACCTACTGCAAGAGGGTGTGGACATACAAATGTATGATTTATCGGGGTCAAAACTGTAGCAAACTGCCACATTATCCTGCTAAATATTGCAACCCCACTCTTTTCTACGTGGTTTTTATCCTTGGCCAACAAACTATCAGCTCTACACAGTAGAGATACCTGTTTTTGTTCCCTGGTTTTTCTCCATCACCTATAATAAACCCTGGCCTATGGGAGGGGCTTAGATCTGTTCAGCAACTGAATACATTAATTTGAAAATGTTTTCCAGAATGCTTCATCTTTAGTCACATTGTACCTTTGGGCATGCTTTTACTGTTAAAAAGTACTTGCCCATAAAAAGATCTCATTTTATTTTCACAACAACCTCACTAACCCGGCAAAGCAACTATCCTTGCTCCTTTAGAGATGAGAAAGTGAGAGCCGGGCATGGTGGTACACACCTATAATTCTAGTACTTGGGAGGCTGAGACAAGAGGATCATGGGTTTGACGCCAGACTCAGCAACTTAGTGAGACCCTTGGCAACTTAGTGAGACCCTGTTTCAAAATAAAATAGGGTTGGGGGTGTAGCTTGGAGGTATAATGCCCCTGGTACCCCCCCAAAAAAAGTGAAAGTGAGGCCTTCACAAGGAGAGTGACTAACCCAAGGTCTCACAGCCCATGGTAGGTAGGATTCTCACTTCATGACCCAGGCTTTCTACCGGCCACCATGCGATTCGCATCCAGGCTCAGCAACTTAGCAAGACCCTGTTTTAAAATAAAACATAGGGCCGGGCGTGGTGGTGCACGCTTGTAATCCCAGTACTTGGGAGGCTGAAACTGGAGGATCCAGGTTCGTGGCCAGCCTCAGCTACTTAGTGAGGCCCTCTGCAACTTAGTGAGACCTGTTTCAAAATAAAGAATTAAAAAAAAGGACTGGGGGTGTATCCTGGAGGTAGAATGCCCCTGGGTTCAACCCCCAGTTCTGAAAAAAAAATAAATTAAATAAAAAAATAAAACATAGGGCTGGGGGTGTAGCTTGGAGGTAGAACACCCCTGGGGTTCAATCTCCAGTACCACAAAAAAGAACAGAAAATGCCTTTGAGAGAGCTTGCAGACTGTAGCAAGAAGCAAGTCAGAGGGAAGGAAGCCACTCTCTAAAACATGAAGTTTCATTCTTTCTCTCTTGTTCTTTCTCTCAACTTTTCAACATATTTCTTAACATCATTCTAAGTAAACTTGACATTTTTAAATTATGCCGGGTGTGGTGGCGCATGCCTATAATCCCCGTACTTGGAAGGCTAAGACGAAGATCGCAGGTTCTAGGCCAGCCTCAGCAACTTAGCAAGACCCTCAGCACTTAGCGAGACCCTGTTTCAAAATAAAAAAACAAAAAGAGCTGGGTGTGTGGCTCGAAGGTAGAATAGAATACCCTTGGAGTCAATCCCCAGTACTCCCCCCTAATTTTTAAATTATTCTCATAAGTTTTATCATTCATCTATTTATTATACTGTGCTCATTTTAAATACAAATATAAGCCAGGTGCGGTGGCACACACTTGTAATCCCAGTACTTGGGAGGCCGAGACAGGAGGATCACAGGTTTGAAGCCAGTCACAGCAACTTAGTGAGACCCTCTGTAACTTAGTGAGACCCTATTTCCAAATAAAAAATAAATAAAATAGATCTGGGGCTATAGCCCAGAGGTAGAAGGCCCTGGGTTCTATCCCCAGTACCACACTAAATAAATAAGTAGGTAAGTAAATAAATAAATAAATAAATGCAATATAAGAGCATAAACTTGTGTGTAGAATTAGTGAAACGACACAATTTATATTTCCTAGCTCAAACATCCATATGGATTTTTTTTCCAGTGCTGGGGATTGGATTTTGTTCTTAGCAGAACAATGCAAATGCTGTGCAAATCGGACTCAACAGCTTGTGCTTCACCTGTTGATATACGCACATTCTACCAACACTCCCTCTGGCTAATGATGAGTGAGGAAAAGTAAGTTGTCATGTGATTACCTTTCTTAGTTGGATAATATTATTAACATTTTTCCTTCTTAATGGCTACTAAATGATGATGTATTCTACGTAATAAAATAGGAAATATAAAGCTTCAATCTTCAGCGTTTTGCAAGCTCCAGAAGGTGAGAAACTAGCCAAGTGTGATGGTGCATGCTTATAATCCTGATACTTGGGAGACTGAGAAAGGAGGATTGCAGGTTTGAGACCAGCCTTGGCAACTTAGTGAGGCTCTCAGCAATTTAGTGAGAGAATTGTTTCAAAATAATAATTTTAAAAAGGCTAGGGGTGTGGCTCAGAGGTAGAATGCCCCTGGGTTCAATACCCAATACCACAAAAAAAGGTTAGAAACTAACATAATTTATACCAGGTTGGGGAGCCCACTGTGATCTGATTTTACTTGCCCCTACAGTCCAAACTTTTGCAAGTGCAAGCTCATTTATTAGCATCTCATCTTCCGAGGCCAGCTTTCTTTCTTTCCTTTCTTCCTTCCTTAAATTTGATTAGAGTATAGCAAGTGACAAAACAACTGATATGACTAACAATTTTTCCAGCTGGTAATTTGGTTAGAAAATGCCAGGTTAGCCGGGCATGGAGGTAGAACACCCCTGGGGTTCAATCTCCAGTACCACAAAAAAAAGAAAAGAAAACCCCTTTGAGAGAGCTTGCAGACTGTAGCAAGAATTTGCATATAAATCACATGGGGTCTTAACTAAAATGTAGATTATGATTTAGTAGGTGAAGATTCTGGCCTGAGAGTATACATTTCTAATAAGGACCCAAGTGAGGGTTATGCTGCTTATTTCATGGACCACATATTGGGCAGAAAGGATAATTAAAAGACTCTAAAAAAGAGAGTTTCAGGAAGAAGAAACAGCAATTAGCCAGCTTCCATTACCATAACATAATAACTGAGGTAATCAACTTACAAAGAGAAAATGTTTGTTTTGGCTCACAGTTTTAGTGCCCCATTGCTTTTGGACCTGTGATGAGATTGTACCTCTTTGCAGGGTGAGTGTGGTGGAACAAGATGTTCACTTTGTGGCAGCCAGGAAAGGAAAGCAAGGAAGAAGAAAGGGCTGGAGAAGAAGAAGGGCACATCCCAGTGACTAACTTCCTCCCACCTCTTAAAGGCTCCACCACCTCTCCATAATACCACAGGCTGGAGAACAAACCTTCAGCACACCAGCCTTTGAAGGACACCGATCCAAACCATAGCACATAGGTGCTGAGGGGAAAAACAGTTTGGGTTAGGGAAATGCAGTTTTACTGAAGCTAGGAATAGTGATTAAAAAATAAGGAGTATGAGATAAGATCAAAGAAGTAGGCCAAATTATGGGGGCCTCATTGACGATGGCATGAAGTTCATATTTTGTTTTAGTGTGATGGAAGACACTGGAAGATTTCAAGGGGGTGGGGAGTAAAATGAACAAATTTAAGCTCTTGAAGATCAACCTGACAGCTATAAGAGGGATGGATTTTAGGGGCACATAAGTGGAAAGAGAATAGATTTTAGAAGACTAGAGTAGTAAGCAGTCCTTGTGTGAGATGCTGATGGCTTGGATCAGGACAGTAGCAATGGAGATAGACATGGAAGATTTGGATTCTGACTTAGTGGCAGAGTCAACAGGACAAATGGATGGAGTAGACACAGGGGAGGTGAGAAAGAGAAATCAAGGGTGTCAACTAGATTTATATTTTCATCAAAAAGTAGCAGGCGACACCATTTCCTGAGATGTGCAACCAAAACAAACCCAACCAATGTATATTTTCAGTAAATGGAAAACGGAAATTCGTTAGAAATAACTTAGTTCTAAAGCATCTGTTTGTATGTGTGCCGATGCAAATTTCATTTAGAATCTGAATTAAAATGAAGGTAGAAAGGCGAATACATCTGAGAATTTAGAATATGTTCGGTAGTAATATGCCATATAAAAAAAAGTCTATCTGAGTCGGGCATGGTGGCGCACACCTGTAATCCCAATACCTGGGAGGCTGAGACAGGAGGATCACAGGTTCGAGGACAGCCTCTGCAACATATTGATGCTCTCAGCAACCTAGTGAGACCCTGTTTCAAAACAAAAATAAAAAGGGCTGGGGTGTAACTCAGAGGTGGAATGCCACTGGGTTCATCCTCAATATCTCTCTCTCTCTCTCTCTCTCACTCTCTCTCTCTCTCTCTCTTTCTCTCTGGATAAGTGATGGAAATATTCTGGCATATAATATTTTGCATGATAATACAAATTAATTAGCCTATGCCCAGAATTTTCCAATGGAGGTAGATTATTTCTTAGAATAAGGATGAGTGGAAAATTAGGGTATTTCTGAAGACCCACTAGGAAAATAGCAATGTTTCTCAGAAATTGTTCCCTTTTAGAGTCTCATGAATGATTTCTCTCATTTAAGTAGTTTAAGGAATTGTTTTGTTTTGTTTTTTCTTTTCCCAGCTATTCCTCTGACATGTTTTTCTGGCACTGTTTATATGTTCATATTTCCAGTTGAAACCTGGGGAAGATTGGATTATCTTTTAAACCCTTTTCCCTTCTCAATGTTGTTTTTCCTTGAAGGAGTTTCTTTGTCACTGTTAAGGTTAAGTGAAGTCACTGCTAAAGGAAAACCAGAGAGAATGCTTGTTCATAAACTTCTGAACCTCAAAACTTATCCCATGAGAATCTCCAGTAGGGCTTAGGGTTTTTAGGATAAATCATTTTGGAAAAATATTTTCTTCCTTTGCTGTTAGGTTGACATAGCAAAAGAAATAATAGTTTTTGTGTTAGCCTTTGTTCTGGTATATTATTTCTCAATGTGAGGTTATAGAAACCATGAGAATTTTCCCCTGGAGGAAACAAAATTACATCTTTACCACTCTGTACTGCACACAGCAGATATTTCATAGACTTGAGGTGAATTACCTTGATTCCAAGAATCTGCTTGAAATCTTAGATTGGTTCCTTTTAGTGATAGTGAGCTCAAGAAGAAGAGGTTTTGGGTCCTAGACAAAAATGCATATGTTCATTATGAATCTCACTATTTCTTTTGAAATTGAATACATCAGTTTTTTAAGGACACTTTATAACTCAAGGCCCTGAATCTACAAACACAGTCCTTATAATTATCTTGTTAATTCTACATGTAACCTTCTAAGTTTGTATTTGTTGTTTTGGCAGGATACACTAGATCCAACCATCCCTCTGCCATCTATGGAAAGATTTGGGGATCAAAAAGTTCTGTGGTTTTGTAGGTATGGTGGCATATGCCTGTAACCCTAGCTACTCAGGAAACCAAGGCAGGAGGATCACAAGTTCAAGGCCAGCCTGATCAATTTAGTGAGACTCTGTCTCAAAATATAAATAAAAAGGGCCAGGAATGTCACTCCATGGTAGAGCACTTGCCTTGCATTTGCCAGGCCCTGGGTTCAATCCACAGTTCCACAAAACCAAAATAAAACAAAATCCTATGATAAAAAATAAATAAGCAGTGGGGTGTGGTGGTGTACACTTGTAACCCCAGTACTTGGGAGGCTGAGACAGGAAGATTGCAGGTTCGTGGCCAGTCTCAGCAACTTAGGCCTGTTTCAAAATAAAAAATAAAATAGGGCTGGGGTGTAGCTCAGAGGTAGAACATCCCTAGAGTCAATCCCCAATACCCCCACAAAGTAAATAAACATTCTCAACTAATGAGGTGAATGAAGCTATTTGCAATAAAATAGATCCAGGAAGGAAACAAAAATTCCCTTACTACAATAGTACCAGAATTTTAATAATAGTATTAAATGAAGAAAATCTAATCTGAAAATTGCTGTGCTCCTATTCTACTGACCTATATTGCCTTTGGAAGATACTAGTGATGACCTTGGGGAGATATCTGTCGTTAGGTAATTCAGAAGGAAGCTTGTCAGAGCCATCAGCCTTTACCATCCTGGAGCGCAATGCATTTAAAGCAGTTCCAGTGTAGGACCAGCCCACTTTCCTCCTACCTCAGAGTGGCTGAGGCTGGGCTAGGAAAACCTTTTTCAAGAGCCAGCAGAAGCACAAGACATTAATCACTGTGTTTAACAAGAAAAGAGAGCAGCGACTGGAACCACTTTCTCTTGTGGGGAACGGGACAGAATGGAGTAGATTTCTGTGGTGTGGGGACACTAGAAGGGATGGTAGAGGGAGGATCTAGGAGGAGGATGGCAGAGGCCCAGGCAGATAGCATTGGGAGCGAGGAAACGGCTGTTTGAGACATCTCCTGAAGGCCCACACCATGGGTCCTTGTCCTGTGCACTTGCTTCCACCTCTCCCCACATAGAAGTAGGGGGCAGACTACTCAGATTCTAAGTGTTCTAACTGTTGGTCTTCTGAATGATTTTGCAATGCTCATCTAAATTCAGGGAAGCAGGGAGTTTGGTTACTTCTTTTTCTTTCTTTTTTTGGGGGGGTAGTACTGGGGATTGAATCCCGGGGCATTCAACCTCCAAGCTACACCCCAGCCCTTTTTATGTTTTGTTTTTGAAACAGGGTCTTGCTAGGTTACTGAAAGTCTCACTATGTTGCTGAGATTCTTCCTGTTTCAGCCTCCCAAGTATTGGGATTATAGGCATGTGCCACCATGCCTGTCATGCCTAGCTTGGTCACTGTGTGTGTGTGCGTGTGTGTGTGTATGTGTGTTACTAGGGATTGAACCCAGGTTCATTCAGCCTCTGAGTTACACCCCCAGTCCTATTTTATTTGTTTTATTTTTATACTGAGACAGGGTCTCACTAAGTTGTGGAGAGCCTTGCTAAGTTGCTGAGGCTGGCCTCAAACCTATGATCTTCCTGCTTCAGCCTCCCAAGTACTGGGATTACAAGCATGTGCCACCAAACCCGGCTTACATTGCTTCTTTATCAGTGTTCAGGAGGTGTCTGAACTTGGGAAAAATGTGTGTGGATGTGTTTAGGAAATGAATATCCTGATACTTGGTGGAGAGAGAGGTTTGAGAGGGACATAGGCCCGACTCTTCCCCATAACCAAGAGAGAAGTTTACAGGTGCTGGGACTCAGAACCTGATACCTTAAAGTATGGTACTTTGGCATGCTGAGTTCTTTGAACTGAAGAACATTGGAAGGATCTCAGAAGCAAAGTCTTTCTGACCTTCCTCCAACCTCCAGTCTCCAGTCCTTCCATCTTCCCCAAAGCCAGTCATAGAAACTGTAACTCTTCTCTCCCAAAGCAAACCATAAAACATGGCACTGTCTAACTTTCTCTCTTCTCTGCTGAAATCCTCATGTAACAGGTGTCCTACCCTATACTCAAATGAAGGGATGCCACAGAGAGGTTACAAGAGCCTGAACAACAAGCCTTCCTGGGTTCCCCCTTCGGTGTATCACTGTAAGATCATGCTCTTCTTATCCAATGGCATTGCTACACACCTGTCCATTCTTCATCAAAACCTAAGCTTACAAATACAGTTTTCCTGGGTCTTTGAGTCTTTATTATTGAAGACTCTCATGACACATAAAACTTTGTTAAATACATCTGTAATGGTTTTCTCTAGCTAACCTGTTATTTGTTATAAAAGTATGGGTCATGACCCTTGCGGTGGGTGACATAAAGATATTACAGCTTTTCTCCCCTACACAGGCCAGCAGATGACCCGTTATCATGGAAGACAGGATGCCTACTTTGACTGGGTCCTACCTGGAGCACTAGCAAAGCCCATCCACATGGTGGGACAGGAAGGGGTTCCTGGCACACCTGCATCATGTGAGATTTAATTGTTTTTATGACAGGGCCTTTTATTAAAGACTCGTAGGCAGTGGGAAAATCCAACATTTAGTATTTCTTCCACAAACGTTAATTAAATATCTTTAGATGTTAGACTCCATGCTAGGTTCTGGGGAAATTAATTCTTTCTGGTCTCTGACCTTAAGGATCTCATAATCTGCTGAGAAAGACAACCATGAAGAGATAACTTAATTCAATTCAATTAGATGGAAGAAAAGACTGAGGAATTAGACCCATTAATCTACCCACAATATGATAGGGATCTGAATTTATCCCTTTATGGAAGGATGAAAAGGGAGAGGGAGGCCGGGAGACATTTCGTAAGTAGAAGCAAGTGGCTTTAATAGGCAGTTGGTTGGAGGTGGAGTGTTGGTGGAAGAGGCTCTTGGACTCCTGCTTGGGTAATTCTGACCTCATTTAGTGAAAAAGTAATTATAAATAGGGCTGGAGATGTAACTTAAGAGTAGAGTGCTCACCTAGCATGTATGAGGCTGTGGATTCGATCCCCAGCACCACAAAATAGTAATAGTAATAATAATAGTAATAATAATAATAATAATAACAATAATAAAGTTGTCAATTTTGTCCAACTGCAAAGAAGCACTGAGATGCTGCTCTGACTTGATTTTGTCATCTGCTGCCCAGTACGATTGTGCTTGATTGAACTGACAACGGAACTGTTTTAAACCTGGGAGCTTTCTCATGGGTTCCAAGGCAAGCCACAGAGTGGAATTCACTTCCCAGGAGTGTCGGAACTGTGCCTGGACGTCAGAGCCCAGGCATTACCACCCAAGGACAGACTCATTGCGGTTCGGGTGAGGCCAGGGTCAAGGAAAGCCAGCGACTGTGGTGTCAGGGCTTTAAGCCTTCTGTGTCGTGAAGGAGGGTGTTGTTTTGCCTTTTTGGATCAGTCCATGTGTGTGTTGGAGAGTTTGTAGATTCTGGCAGTCCTAGAAAGGGTGGGGCAGGGGACTCACCTCAGGGAAGGGCAGGAACAAAGAACATAGGCAGAGTAACTTGTCCAACACCAACAGTGGATGCACCATTTTCCTCCTGCAGAAAGGAAACAAACGTCAAGACAAGGGAGACGCTGAGCAGAATGGAGAAGCGATTGAGTATATGGGCTTCCGAGACAGATGAACTGGATCGACCCCTACTAGCCTTGAGATCTGGGCTGCTTACCTGACTATCCGAACTCTTAACGAGAGCCCGGCATGTAGTAAATACTCCATAAATATTAGCTTCTACTGTTCTAAGTAATTTGGAGCAGGAAAGGAAAACCAGAACTATTTTTCCAACCCTGAACAAGAAGCTAGGTAAAAATAACTTTCAAAACAGGCTGTGGATATAGCTTAGTGGAAGAGCATGTGCTTAACATTTGCAAGGCCCTGGGTTCCATCCCCAGCCATACCAAAAAATAAAATAAAACCAGCACTAGAATATAACTTCCAAAGCACAAGCAAGAAAACAAAAAATAAATCAACTGGACATTATAAAAATTAAAACTTTGGTGCTTCGAAGGGCATCATCAAGAAGGTAAAACCCAGCCGGGCATGGTGGCGCATGCTTGTAATCCCAGTACTTTGGGAGGCGGAGACCAGAGGATCCAGGTTTGTGGCTAGCCTCAGCGCACTCTCTCTCTGTCTCTCTCTCTCTGTCTCTCTCTCTCTGTCTCTCTCTCTACCTAGTGAGGCCCTCCACAACTTCGTGAGACCCGGTTTCAAAATAAAGTATAAAGAAATAGGGCCGGGGGTATAGCGTGGAGGTAGAACGCCCCTGGATTCAATTCCCGGTACCGCAAAAAAAAAAAAAAAAAAAAAAAAGGTAAAACCCAAGAGAACAGGAAAAAATTTTGCGAATCATATATTCAATAAGAAACTTGTATCTAAAATATGTGAAGAGCCAAGCACCATGGGATACACCTGTAATCCCAGTATTTGGGAAGCTCTGACAAGAGGATCTCAGGTTTGAGACTAGTCCATGGTAACTTAGCAAGAGCCTGTATCAACATAAAATATAAAAAGGTCTGGGAATGTAGCTCAGAGGTAGAATGCCCCTGGGTTCAATCCCCAGTACCACAAAAATATGAATAAACAAATAAAATATATAAAGAACTCCTACAATTCAATGATAAAAGACACATAATCTAATTTAAAAATGGGCAAAGGACCTGAATGAATATTTCTCTACAGACGATATATAAATGACCTATACACACAAGAAAAGATGCTCAATATCTTTAGTCATCCAGGAAATGAAAAATCAAAACCACAGTGGGATACCCCTATACAAATACTAGGATGGCTATGATGATGATGATGATGATGATGATGATGATGATAAAAAAAGTGTTGGCAAGGGTGTGGAAAATTGGAACCCTTACACACTCCTGGTAGAAACGTAAAATAGTGCTGTCACTTTGGAAGACAATCTGGCAGTTCCTGGAAAGGTTAAAAATAGAGTTACCATATAACCCAGACATTCTACTTCTAAGTACATACTTAAGAGAAATGAAAACATGTCCACACAAAAGCTTGTACATGAAGTTGGAGCTGCATTATACATTATACAAAAAATGGAAACAACTCAAATATCCATCAATTGATGAGTAGATAAATCACGTGGTATATCATACAACAGAACATCATTCGGCAATTTACAAAAATGAAGCACTGATAGATGCTGCAACATGGATGAACTCTGACAACCTACTACTTAGTGAAAGAAGTTGATAGAGATAGGAAAAACCAAAGTGTTTTTCTTACTATTACAAGCCACTCTGTACAGAACTTCTAGTACCAGGTTGGGTGGAGGCAGTTCTCCAGCAGACACCAATGGAGCGTGCTATAATTTAACTGAGTTCTGACACTGTCTACTTGGAGATAGCAACATATACCACAGGTTGAGGGCTCAGTTCCAGAAAACTACCCCTGTCCTTACTTTAGATACAAATTACAAGCCCCAAGTTGTGACTTGTGCTTCTGATTGACTAGTGGTTCCCACAACCCCCTCCTCAGGTTCAATTCATTTGCTAATTCATTCATTCCCTCACAGAACTCAGGAAACACTTTATGTACCCTTGCCCATTTATTATAAAGGGTATTACAAAGGATGTAGGTGAACAGGAAGACAGAAAAGATGCTCAGAGTTTCCATGCCCTCTCTGGGCCACCCTCCAGGCACCTCCAGGAAAGCTGACCTAACCCAGTCTTTTGGGGATTTTATGGAGGCTTCGTTATATAGGCATGATTGACCACATCATTGGCCATTGGTGATCGATTGAACCTGTAGCCCCTCCTCCCTCCTGGAAGGTTAAGGGGTAGAGTTGAAAGTTCCTACTCTCTACTCACATGGTTGATTACACTGGCAGGAGCCCCCATCCACCAATCATCTCATTAGCATAAAAAACACACTCTTATCATTCCAGAGGTTCCAAGGGGTTCAGGAGCTGTGTACCAGAAAACAGTGTTGAAGTCCAAATACATATTTCATGTTTATATCACAATATCACAGTCTACTTCCTGGTTTCTGGGCCTGGACCCCTTATAGCAAACAATACACATTACAGGAGATACTGGCATGTAACTCTAGAATCCCTTTCAGTCATTTATAATTAGTCCAATCCATTATCATATTGTGCAAAAAAAAAGTCTCCCCAGGTGAGGTCACTTAAGTCTGCAGGGCTCCATTCAGTTTTGTCAGGTTCCAAAAGCAAGAGTGGTCTCCGCAGACATACCTTCACTCTTTCCGGTACTGGGTATCATTGAGCTAAGAGATAATGTTATTTCTTGCTTTGAGCCTCTTTCAAGGTGTTAACGTAACACTGGATTTTCCTCATTACATAACCCATTATTTCATATTCCTTTACCCTCAGATACTAATCTTCCTTCTCTTCATTTATGCCAGCAGTTCCGCCTTTGGAAGGGACACTAAGTTTGGTCATTATGCTGCTCTAGACCGCAGGCAGCAATACTAGTCTAGCAAGTGCTCTTCTATGATGTTGAGTAGTTGAGTATTTGTATCTTCACTGGGTAAGTGAAACCCAGTCCAGAGGTGGTGTCTATTCCTGTTAGGACCCATTTGTAGCCAGTCCCTTCCCCCTCTCCAGGGTCCCACAATCAGTGCCACTGGCGAGCTTTATTCAGGGCTTTTCCACCAGGAAATCTGCCACATGGCCATCTGCAACCTCTGTTTCTTTTGCTGGCAAACCAAGCAGTTCTTAGAGGTATTTTGTGCTTCAAAGGGTGCAAAGGAACATGCTATATTCAGGTCGTCTCTACACTACTATGGCTCCCCCACATCCACTCATTTCATGTGGCCAAGTGGCCATTTTTTTTTTTTTTTTTTGCGGTACCGGGGATTGAACCCAGGGGCATTCTACCTCCAAGCTACACCCCCGGCCCTATTTTTTATCCTCCGGTCTCCGCCTCCCAAGTACTGGGATTACAAGCGTGAGTAATCACGCCCGGCCCAAGTGGTCATTTTGAATAGATGGGGTTGTCTGCCATAGCTTCCAATCACCTTTTGAACTTGGAAGAGAGTTGGTCTAATGGGCATCCGGCCCATCCTACTTTATTGCTCCCCTCAATTTCCACAGGGTCCTGCCAGGCTATCCAGGAATCCCAGCCATCCATCATCTCATTAGCATATGAAGGGTACTCTCATCACTCCAGAGATTCCAAGAGCTTCAAAGACTGTGTGCCTGAGTACAGAGGCAGAGACAAAATATATATATTTCTGGAGGAACCAAGATGGCAGGATAGCGAGAGGCAGTGTCTTGCCCCCGCTCCAAGAGTCAGAGCTGGGGGGGGGGGACTGCTTCTTGACAAGAAAAGTAGGGAGGGGAGGAGGGCCGTGGGGCTGGGGCATTAGCTGAGTCCCGGCTTGGATCCCGGGAGGAGGATGAGGAGGAAGGCACCGCCATTTCTGCAGGCCGCAGAGCTCCAGGCTGAGCCTGGCATGGAGACAGTTTGCCACTCCCCAGCACCCTCTCCTGCCTGCACCCTGGTGCCCAGAGTTCTACCAACCATTTTTAAAAAGGTATTTGAGAGGGGTCCACGTGACCACCGGGCCCATGGCCTGAGAGCTGTGCGCGGATCCAGCGGGGCCCGCCGATTGGCCCCCGCACCAGGGCACCCCAGCTCCAGGAGGAAGTTCACCTTCTCCCGCAGATGAAGGAGATGTTGGCTGGGGACCTGGAGGAATCGCAGGGTGGCAAGGCCGCCAAGGTCTTCTCAGCCACGGAGCTCAGGGTCTGGCTGGCGCAGAGGGAGCAGGAGCTGGCCAGAGCCAAAGAGGCCTTTCAGGGGAGAACCAAGATGCCAGGAAAGTGAGAGGCAGCGTGTCACTGGTGCTTCGAGAGTTGGAGCTTGGCCAGTAGGAAGACTTGCTTCTTGACAGGAAAAGCAGGGCAGCCAAAACTCAACAGAATGACGTGAGCCAAAGTGCAGAGGAATGTGAGTCAGTGGAAAGAGCAGAGGGCGATAGGGAGTTCAAAGCATTTCACCTGGTAAGCAGAGAGCAGAAACAAAGGCACCATCTTAGCTGAGCCATACCAGCACCGGGGCTCCCAGAATCCTCCAGCAAAGAAACAGCTGATTCTTGTGAAACCAGCGATTATAGCCCACCATCGAAAGCAGTAGACATAAGACCATAATGAAGTCCAAGTCGAACCAGATCTACACCTACAATGGTGACGACTGCAAAGGGTGGGATGCGAACCTCAGCCCCTGCAAAGAAAGTGATGCAGGGAGACATAGATGAGGCAGCCGGCACGGGAGCACCCCAACACTGAGAAAAAGAGCAGGTGAAACATGCCCCCCGCCTGAGAAGCCTAGCACTGGTGCAGAACACCATAGCACTAAGGACATGGATATGGCATGGCCCCCTAGAGCAGCTCAGCAATGAGAACACGGATGAGTTAGATAAAGGGAGGCAGTGTGTTGCCGGCACTCCAAAACTAAGAACTTGGCCATCAGGAAGACTGCTCCTTAACAAGAAAAGTAGAACAGCCAAAACTCAACAAAACAAAGAGAGCCGAAGAGCAGCAGAGTGCGAGGCAGCGGAAAGAGCAGGGGGGGGGGGCGGCTATACAGATCTCCATGCATTTCACCTGGTAACCAAAGAGCGGAGGCAAAGGCGCCATCTCTGCAGGGCCACACTTACATCACGACTCCCGGAGACCAACAGCAAAGAGACAGCAGATCCTTGTGAAAACAGTGACTATAGACCACCATTGAAACTGATCAACTCCAGAACATGATGAAGCCCAAGTCAACCCAGACCTGTACCTATAACGATGATGGATTCAGGGGTGGGCCGTGAGCCTCTGCTCCCGCAACAAGTGTGATGAGGAGAGACAAAGATGAGGTGGCCATACACAGGAGCAGCCCAACTCTAAGAACATGAGCCAGCGACCACAACCCCCCATGAGCAGCCCAACGCCATCCCAGATGCCCCAGAACTGAGGACATAGGCAGATGAGCCATTTCCCACCCCCACACTGGGGACACAGGGCGAGTAAGCCTTGGCCCTGCCCCCAGAGAACCCCTCCCCCAGGCACTGGGGATGCAGGGAGGGTGAGCCCTTGGCTCAGCCCCCTGAGAGCCCCACCTCCAGCGCTGGGGACGCAGGGCAGGTGAGCCATTGGCCCCACCCCCAGAGGTCCTCCCCCCCCCCCGGTGCTGGAGACGTGGGGCGGGTGAGCCCTCAGCCCTGCCCCATAGACCCCCTGGCGCTGGGGACACAGGGTGGGTTAGCCCTCGGACCCACCCCCAGAGATCCCCTCCCCCCGGCACTGGGGACACACAGCAGGTGAGCCCTTGGCCCCGTCCCGAGACCCCCCAGTGCTTGGATGTGGGGTGGGTGAGCCCTTGGCCCCACCCCCGAAGACCCCCCCCCCCAGCACTGGGGATGGGGGGGCGAGTGAGCCCTTGGCTCTGCCCCCAGAGAACCCCATCCCCAGAGCTGGAGATGAGGGGTGGGTGAGCCCTTGGCCTCGCCCCCCAGAGAACCCCATCCCAGGTGCTGGAGATGTGGGGCAGGTGAGCCCTTGGCCCCACCCCCAAAGACCCCACCCCTGGTGCTGAGGATGGGGGGCAGGTGAGTCCTTGGCCCCGCCCCCAGAGAACCTCATCCCCCTGGCACTGGAGACGCGGGGTGGGCGAGCCCTCGGCCCCACCCCCAGAGAACCCCTCACCCCGGCGCTGGGGACGCAGGGCAGGCGAGCCCCCAGCCCCACCCTGGAGTACCCTAGTACTGAGGTCACAGGAGTATGAGTCACGACCTCACACAGGAGGGACTCCAGACAAAGAGAGAAAACCTCAGATGAGCGAAGAAGGCAAACTAACTGGGAGAGGCAGGAGGGAAGGAGAGGGAAACAAACTGGTGCACAGGATAGACTTACACAAAGATATCAAAGTCAACTACTATGCTGAAAACGGGAAGGAGGGAGGAGGGAGGTGGGGGGTGGGAATTGGGGGAGGCTAATTGACTGAGGAGTGCATGTATAAGTCAACCACCCTGAAATCCTTCAAGATGTATGATTGCAATGCATTAATAAATTAAAAAAATATATATATATATATTTCTGATTCAATGACAATATCACAGAAAACAAACATGAAAGACTGTATTTTGTATAATTCTATTATAGGACATGTCCAGAATTGACAAATCTATAGAGATAGTTGATTAGTGGTTGCCAGGGACTGGGGACATTGGGCAGGAATCAGGAGGAATGATAATGAGTCCGCTGTATCTTTTGGAGTAATGAAAATGTCCTGAAATCGGTTGTTGGGATAATTGCATAACTCTGTGAATATACCAAAATCCATTGATTTTCTCACTGTAAATGGGAGAATTGTATCACCATACAATTACAGTGCACAGTAGGCAAATATAGTGATTTGTATACCATAATGAATGAATTTTATTTCAATAAAGCTGTTTCTAAAAAGCACTAGAGGAAGGAGGCATCAGGATATTAAGAATGTAGAATAATTTTCCTGGTTAAGATATATCATATGGACAGCATGTTACAGATTAATAGATCAATAAATGTCTAGTGCTGTGCTAAGGATCTTGGGTATCCTACATTTTAATTGATGACCTGGAAAATTTCACTTGGTCCCCAATCTACTTTCTACACTTTTGGGAAGAGGAGGACTCCTGTGAACTGTGCCAGGGGGCTTCTGAGCTTACAGTGGATCTGGCTATGAGGAGCCAATGGGGGGAGGATGGAGGACTGCCACCTCCCTGCAGCGAGGACAGGACTCTTCCTGAGAGACAGGAAGGCTGCTTTGCTTGGCAGTTCACTCTCCCCTCTGGGCTTCTGTGCTTGTTAGCCCTGCACCCACCCTGCACCTGAACTCTGGTCAGTTTCCTGGTGGGACACTAATCAAAACACCATCAATGCATAAGTGACATAAAACAGGAGCCAAAGAATCTGGACTGAGAGAACAATGGGATGGATCTAATAAAATGATGTTTAGAGTCAGGCGTGGTGGCACAACACCTGTTACACCGGTACTTGGCAGGTGGAGATGGGAAAATGGCAGGTTTGAGCCTAGCCTCAGCAACTTAGCGAGACCCTGTTTAAAAAAATAAATAAAATACAGCTGGAGGTGTAGCTTGGAGATAGAATGCCCCTGGGTTCAGTCCCCAGTACCACCAAAAACCAAAAATGATGTTTCATGTGAAGTATAGGTGAAGATGTAGTTCTGAACTGTGTGAAGCTTTATTACCAATGAACCAAGAGTTGACATGATTCAGTCCTTCCAAATAAAACTCTAGTTGCTGTTGTGCTTTTCGTGGTGCTGTGGATGGAACCTAGCATCTTATATGAGCTAGGCATGTACTCTTCCACTGAACTACATTCCCAGCCCCACAAAATAAAATTCTAATTTCATAGTTTCCTAAATAAAAAAACTGTTTGAATTCCTTTCCTCTGTGATTAGACCACTCTTAGAGTACCATGTTGAATTATAGGAGAGTCATGAAAAAAAATGCTGTATTATCACTGCAAATTGTATTGCAGCCCTTTTACTTCTAGCCCCAACTCTTGGGTTCTCAGTATTAGCAAATGGGCTCTGTGAAATCAGACCCCCCCTTTTTTTGGTTCTGAGGGTTGACTCCATGGGCATTCTACCTCTGCGCTACACCCCCAGACCTATTTATTTATTTATTTATTTAGTTAGTTAGTTAGTTAGTTAGTTTAGAAACAAGGTCTCATTAGGTTGCTTAGAGTCTCGCTATGTTGCTGAGGCTATTCTCGAAACTGTGATCCTCCTGTTTCAACCTCCCAAGTACTGGGATTACAGGCATGCACCACCATGCCTGGCAAAAATGAGATAATTTGATAGGTAGACACAGGAATTTATTTATTTATTTTTTATTTATTTTTTTCAGTGGTCCTAGGGATTGAACCCAGGAACATTCTATCTCGGAACTACACTTCCAGCCCTTTTTATTTTTTGTTTTGTAACAGGGTCTTGCTAGGTGGCTGAGAGTCTTGTTACTTACTGAGGCTGTCTTGGAACCTGCGATCCTCCTGTCTCAGCCTGCCATGTACTGGGATTACAGGCCTACACCACCACGCCAGCTAATGGCGCTATTTTTAAAATTGGCTTTCTCTTCTAAATCTTGAGACATTGTTTTTGAATCAAACTCTCACTTCCAGTAGAGTAAATTCTTTCCCAGAAGACTTCTCAAATCTTCATACACATAGACTCAGTGATTCACTGTACAGATCTTAAATCAATCTAGCCCTATGCACACATTTTAGCCTCAAGTCTGGTGCATATGGAAGAACTATCTCATAAATAAAGTAGATCAGAAATATTTTTTTAGAAGTCTAGTTTAAAGTATGTGGTAAAATTCAAGTTGAGGTCAAATAAACAATAGCAGAATGTTCATGCTAAAAGTGCCTTTGAGAGCTGGGCGTGGTGGTTCACGCTTGTAATCTCAGTACTTGGGAGGCTGAGACAGGGGGATCTCAGGTTCACAGCTGATCTCAGCTACTTAGTGAGGCCTTCCCAACTTAGTGAGACCCTGTTTCAAAATCAAAAATAAAAAAATAGGGCTTGGGGTGTAGCTCAGAGGTAGAATTCCCCTGAGTTCAATCCCCAGTACCGCCAAAAGAAAAAGTGCCTTTGATATAATTTAATCCAAATCTCTGGCTTTATAAGTAGGGAGACTAAGGCCCAGCGAGGTTAAGTGTCTTGACCAAATTCGTCAAATTAATTGGTGGTAGAACCTACACAAAAATCTCAAGTTCTTCTGAATCTATTAACATTGCTTCTCTAATGAAATCATACTTTTTTTTGGAGGGGGATACTGGGGATTGAACCCAGGGGCATTCTACCTCTGAGTTATACCCCCAGCCCTTTTTATTTCTTAGTTTAAAACAGGGTCTAAGTTGCTGAGGGTCTTGCCGAGTTGCTGAGGCTGGCCTGCGATCCTCCTGTCTCAGCCTCCCAAGTACTGGGATTACAGGCACGTGCCACCACGCCTGGCTATGAAATCATACTTCTAAAAGCTGGTGAGTTTGAGCCAATTTGGAGGATACTTAGTGGGTTTTATTATTTTCTCAATGTTGTGTGGGTATCTACAATATGACAAGTCATAAAATCACATTTATAAGCCTTTTCAAGGCTGAAAAAACAGAATTTGAAAAGTTTTACAGAGAGACTTTTAATAAAATTTTCTTTATCCATTTATTGCAAAAACATGTGCTAGGTAATGTCCAAATTCAAAGCAGTGAACAAACAGAAAAAAAATAAATAAATCCTTGCCTTCATAGGACTTACTTTGCTAGTGTGTATGTGTGTGTGTGTGTGTGTGTGTGTGGTGGGAAGTGGGTTTTAGGGATTAAACCCAAGAGCATTCTACCTTTGAGCTATACCTCCAGTCTGATTTTATTTTATTTTATTTTAATCTAATCTATGTTCACCAAGTTGCCAAGGCTGGACTCAAACCAGCAATCCTCTTGTCTCAGCCTCCCAAGTACTGGGATTACAGGCCTGCGCCACCGTACCTGGCTTGTTATCTTTACTTTTTTTTTTTTTTTTTGCGGTACCGGGGATTGAACCCAGGGGTGTTCTACCTCCGCGCTACATCCCCGGCCCTATTTTTTATACTTTATTTTGAAACCAGGTCTCACGAAGTTGCGGAGGCCTCACTAAGTAGAGAGAGAGAGAGAGAGAGAGAGAGTACTGGGATTACAAGCGTGTGCCACCACGCCCGGCCCTTATCCTTACTTTTATATCTGGGCTGGACTTCAAGTGAACCCATAGAGACTCCGTGCCTTACTTCTTGGGTAGCCAGCGTCCCAGATGCCTCCCCTGATCCTTGCCCCCTGATGACCACATCCCTGTATAATGCCCTCAAATGCTGTTCTGTGTGAGCAATAGAATACTTGGGAAGTGCCAGTGTGTGACTCTGGATTTCTGCCAAAAAACACTGCAGCAATGTCTTCCCCTCTCTTGGGTCACTTTTGCAGGGAGAAGGACTCTCTAACAGTACTGCAGAGAGGCCCCAAGTAGCCAGGCATGGTAGTGCATGCCTGTAATCCCAGTACTTTGGAGGCTGAGACAGGAGGATCACAGGTTTCAGCAACTTATTGAAACCCTGTTTCCAAATAAAAAATATAGGGTTGGGGTTGTAGCTTAGAGGTAGAATGCCTCTGGGTTCAATCCCCAGTACCACAAAAAATAAATAAAGAGAGAGAGAGAGAGAGAGAGAGAGAGAGAGAGAGAGAAAACCAGCCCAAGCCAACCCTGCCAGATAAGCTGTTCCAGAATTCCTGACTCAAAGAAACTGGGAGAAATAGTAATGTCTATTATTCTTTTACATCACTAAGTTTTAGGATAATTTGTGAGGCAGCAATAGATAATTGACACCCCCGAGTTTTAGGAAAGCTCCCTAAAGATGGACAACCTGAGAAGCACCTATATGTTAAAAATAGGAAAGAAGGCAACATTTTCCTACACTTCTGGGACACAAGAAAAGAGACCCAATTCAGTGGGAAAGGTATATAAAAATATTGGCCATTTCTGCTGGACATGGTCGTGCACACCTGTAATCCCAGTACTTGGGAGATTGAGACAGGAAGATTACAGGTTCAAGGCCAGCCTCAGGAAGTTAGTGAGGCTCTCAGCAACTTAGCAAGACCCTGTTTCTAAATAAAAATAAAATAGAACTGGGGTTGTAGCTCAGAGGTAGAATGCCTCTGGGTTCAATCCCCAGCTCCACTTAAAAAAAATACACACACACACACCATTTTAAAGCCACTTTTTTTGATCAAGCGTTCCATGTTTTGGGTTCTGTCAAAATGTGGGGTCTCAAAATGTGAATAGATAAAGATTAAACCTTCTTAACATGAGAGAGGAAGAATCTGCAGATGAAGAGGAGGCAGTCTTCCTAGTAAAGAAGCCTACAGCAATCAACTTAGGGTAGCTAAACTTAGCAGTGGGCATGGCAACAGAAAACACTGCAAAAAAAAGTACAACAACTCAGCAAGCCTATTTGCTAATAATTCATTTTCATCAAGAAAAGAAAAACATATTCTTGGTAATGTGCCAGTTCTCAACAAGCTAATTCACGGCAAATCTTTCTCTGGGAAAAAGAGATAATTAAATCTTTCTGAAATATTTCCTCCCTGACTACAGTAGTCATTAGGACTGTTCACAAATATTCCTGTTCTCTTTCCTTCCTGACCTATGGCGGATGATAATTTCCCACCTCCGGGAAGGCAGCACCACCTGACTTGCTTTCGCTACTGAAATGTAAGTGGAAGCTTTAAAAGTCAGGGCAACGCATCATCTTATCTTTTTCCTGTTATGGCAACCAGCAATGTTCCTGAAAGGGGTTGTTCTGTCAGTCTGGGGGCTGAAGTGAGGATGACAATGTTGTGAGTTAGCGCCTCCAGAGAATGACAGAGAATCACACATAAGAAATACATCTTTAAGCCGGGTGCAGTGGCTCGTGTCTGTAATCCTAGTACGTGGGAGGCTGGGACAAGAAGATCGCAAGTTCGAGGTCAGCATCAGCAACTTAGCAAGACCCTGTTTCAAAATAAAAAAGGGTTTGGGGTGTAACTCGGAGGTAGAATGTCCCTAGGTTCAATCCCCAGTACAAAAAAAAAAAAGAGAAAAGAGAATATATACATCATACATCTTTAACTGTTTTTGGTACTAGGGATTTAACTCAAAGGCATTTTACCTCCAAGCTACACTCCCAGCCTGATTTTTTTCTTATTTGGAAACAGGGTCTCACTAGGTTGCCGAGAGCCTTGCTAAGTTGCCGAAGCTAGCTTTGAACCTGAGATCCTCCTGTCTCAGCCTCCCAAGTACCAGGATTACAAGCGTGCACCACCACACCTGGCTCATCTTTAAGTCACTGAAATTTGGGGGTTAGTTGTAACTACAGCAGAGTCTAGCCTAGCCCAGCCGAAATATTAGTAAAGGCTGGAAGTTCATGTTCATTCATCCTGTCTCTTCAGATGCTGTCTTAGCAGCCCTCAGTTGGTTACGAACTACTACGTCTAAGAGTCTGGCGGGGATCCAGGTGCCTTCCGTCCTACATCTCAGCTCATTTTCACAATAAGCCGGGTATTATTAAACCCATTTTAACTATAAAGAACCTGAGAAGTGAAGTGACTTTCCCCAACTCCCTGGCAGGCAGCAGAACTGGGACAGGAAGCGGGTTTTCTGAATATGAAACTAGAGTCACTCTGCTGTACTGAGGCCTCCCATTACTGATTACGAACCAAGGTAATTTGATCCCACTTGATAACTCAGATGTCACCTCTTTCTGGATTAGTCACTTTTGCCTCCTCCTCTTGTCTCTCCTTTTCTATTTTCTCCAAAAACTAGGCTGTGGGAAGCTTTCCCTTATCATGTTCCTCCACTTAGAGGTAACTGCCACGCTCCCACTTAACAAGAAGGAAATAAATACTTGGCATGTGGCCCCTGAAAGCAATGTTAAGCATTTTATGTCTAGTGCAATCTTATTTAGTCCGTATAGGACTCTGTCACAGGAATATTATAGATGTATTTTTAAATGGGAAAATGAAACACAGGTGAATGGTCTAAGGTTTTAGTCAATATTCATTGATGGGTGGGGTTTGAACCTGTGTCCACCTGACTTCACATTCTTTGTCCTTTCCAGTATTTCTTCTCACAGGGATATTTGCTGTGTCTCAGTCCTTAAGGGGACCAAATCCCCAGTTAGTTGAAGAGGAGTAAGACACCCTGTAATCTGTTTGGTTGGGCTTTTCCATGAAAGCCAACCTAGAGGCTCCAAAGAGCCGGGGGTTCAATCATCTTGCGAAGAAGGGGCCCGCCCAGCTCCTCAGGGTCAAGCCAGAGCGAGATGAGCTGAATATGGCCATTTAATTCCCATCCTTTGCTTTCCCTAAGGGAAGTATTAAATATATTTGTTAATAAATTTCAGTTCTCCAGAGACTTGTCAGTAGTAGATGAACAAAGCCTGCATTGCTTCTGGCTTAGGTAGGAGGTTGTGGGAAGCATCTTTGAGGAGGGGTTTTCTGAGTTGACTTGAATGAAAAGGAACTAGCCTGGGAAAAAAAACATTACAGGTGGAAAATTCTAAGGCTATCAGATTTGAGTAAGTTTGAGATGATCAAGGAATAGAAAAAAGTTAGGCTAAGTACCATTCATTCACTAGTATAGACCAGGCACTGCACTATGCTCTTCTGTGTATTAAGTCATTTTGATTCTCATGATTCCTGCAAGGCAGTGTTATGACCTCTACTTGACAGGTGGGCCTTCAGTTCTATTAGCACTTAGGATTTCCTTGCCTCTGTGATGGCCCTCAGAGAAGTGGGTCTCAACTGGAGCCATTTAGAAACAGGTGAGTGGGCTGTGCTAGCATTTTGTGGGCAGAGACCAGGAAGGAGAGACCTGCTGCCATAAGCGAGATGTTCCATAATGAATTGTCCCTCATCACATGTGACTTTCAAATGTCTCACTGGATGAGGTTCATGTAGGTAGAAAACTTGCTTATAACCTCTAAACCTAAGATAAAATTGCATTTCATGCACAAATATGAACCATTTAGGAAGACAATCACCAACTGAAGGGAGGAAAGATAGCACTCTGTTTGGAGCTTTATCAAGAAATGTTCACCATTTCAGCATACATTATCATCTACCATCATGCTGCTCATGATATCTGGCCACCAGAATGCCACGCCTGCATCAGGCTGCATTTGTAGCTGTCTGTCATGTGCAACTATGTAACACAGAAGACTCGACACTCCTTTCAATAGATTCAGAATCCATCTCATTGATTTTACAAATAAAAATATTTCATATTACCACCCTGAATTTTTAACAAATTTAGCACTTTGATAAGAGATCCATAATGTGAAAATTACAAGATATGCCGGATGTGGTGGCGCACACCTGTAATCCCAGTACTTGGGAGGCTGAGACAGGAAGATCGCAGGTATAAAGCTGGCCTCAGCAACCTAGTGAGGCCCTCAGCAACCTAGTGAGACTCTATTTCAAAATAAAAAGTAAAAAGCTCTGAGAATATAGCTTGGAGGTAGAATGTCCCTGGGTTCAACCCCCAGTACCTAAAAAAAGAAAAAAATTACAAAATAAAAGGACTTTTATTTCTTTGGGGGTTTTTCTGAAGCTATCTCTGGAGTTCCACCCATAACCTCTCTATGTAACGCCTCATGTATACTTTTGTTCCTCTTATCCATTCAAGTACATGTCCCCAGGATGTTTTAAAGTATAGACGCCTCAAAGCACTGGGGTATTTCAAGAAAAGAGTTGCCCCCGTCCCATGTAGCAGCATATGCTTGTACATAGAGAGACCCTGTGTTTATGAGAAGACCCAGCTCCTCACCGTGTGTCTCAATTCCTCATGTTTTCATCTGTGACATTATGAAACTGGTTTCGCATGTTATCCCAACTCCAATTAAGTGGATACTTTCTCTTCTCTTATATCAATAAATTTAGTCTGCTAATACTTCTCTAAACACGAGATTTTGTTCTAGTGTGTTCTACACCCTGGTTCTTCTACACTTTTGTATTTCTTGTATAGATATTCTTACTTCTCTTATATGCTAACTCTTCCATTGTAAATAAGTGTAAGCAATGGATCCTTCACTGTGTCTTCTAATGTAACCCAGCCCAAGAAAAGCCTTCTAATATATATGAATTTATTTTGATTCCTCATTTTTTTTCCCTCTCCTTATATTGTAGTTAAGGCTTAACACTGAAAGTTGTATGTCCCAGAAAACTTCTCAGGCCCAAGCAAACCAGGTCAACCTCGATAATGTGGGGTTTTTCCTCTGAAGTTATATGTGTAGATAGGTTATATTAGTTTCATGATGGCAAAGGGAGTGTTACAAAATAGTTGTTGTAAGAAAGGGGAATTAAGTCCAATAGGGGTGGAGACTCATTGCCCTGGAGAAAGACCTGACTCATGGGGTGATTTAAGAATAGGATCTGTTTCCACAGGCTTTCCAAAATGGGAAACACCCAGGGCTAAGCCCCAACCCTTCCTACATAGATAAAATTTGCACCTATGAATCTAGGCTGCTGTGCTGGGGTGGGCCTTTGACATCTGTATTCAGCCTCCCGCGCACATGTCCAAATGGATGCATTAGGTCCCCCCCCCAAAAAAAGCATAGAGCAGAAGTTTGTTTGGGCTACTCTCCCATCCCCTTTAGACACTTCTATCCTCGCAGTCCCTATGTCCTCATGTCAAACACCTTTCCCCCAAATAGTGTGGAGAGGAGAAGTGTAGGTCCTGGCTTCATGCAGACTTTAATTCTGCTCTCTGCTCTGACCGAATCATCCTGTGTCTGAGCTTCCTTCACTGTAAAATGAGGATGATAATAATATATCTGCCTTGTTTAGTTAATGTTAGGAATAAATGGGAGAACTGGACTAAGATCATCCTATGATTATCACAACCTATAGGAACTGTCTAATAAACTTCAGCAGTGTTGCTAGGCCTACCCAGTTCTGCCCTCCCCAGCAGCAATTTGGGAGTCTCACCTGGGTCACTGTTTTCCTATGGTTAGTAGGAAAGCATTCTGCTCTATGAAGCATTTCTTAATAAGGGGGTGAGTGGTTGATAGGCCATCCCCTTAGCAGGCTGTCTGCACTTTAAAACTTGTTAACCTCTACCAGAAGATTATGTATGAGATGTTCTTTTGAATTGAAGGGACAGTGGTAGCATATTTTCCAATGCTCCCTGTTGTGGGCTGAATTGTTTTTGCTACTCTCCCATGTGTTGAAGCCCCAGCCATTAATTAGTATGTCAGAATATTTGAAAGTAGGGTCTTTATTTTTTATTATTTATTTATTTATGTAGTGGTACTGGGATTGAACCAGGGAGCATTCTACCTCTGAGCTACACCCCCAGCCCTATTTTATTCTTATTTTGAAACAGGGTCTCGCTAAGTTGAGAGGCTTACTACTTGCTGAGACTGTCCTCAAACCTGCAATCCTCCTGTCTCGACCTCCCGAGTACTGGAATTACAAGCATGTGCCACCATGCCCAGCTTGAAAGAAGGGTCTTTAATGTGATTATTAAGAGCCTGGCATGGTGGCACATACCTGTAATCCCAGTACTTGGGAGGCTGAGACAGGAGGATTGCAGGTTCGAGGACAACCTCAGTAACATAACAAGACCCTGTTTCAAAATGAAAAATAAAATAGGGCTGGGTATAGCATGCCCCTGGGTTCAATCCCAGTGCCAAAGTAAGTAAATAAATAAATAAATTAATTAATTAATTAATTAAAGTAGTTGGGATGGGCCCTCATCCAATGTGAACAGTGTCCTTATAAAAGAGGAGACTAGAATATACACATGCACAAAAGGAAGACTGTGTAAAGACACAGAAAAGATGGCCATCTACAAGCCCAGGGGAGAGGCCTCAGAAGAGTCAACGTTGCTGACCCCTTGATCAAGGAAGGACCTCCAGCCACCAGAATGGTGAGAAAGTAGATTTCTGTTGTTTAAGCTGCCCAGGTTGTGGTACTTTGTTAGGGCAGTTCTAGAAAACTAACGTACCTCCTTACTCTTGTCATGGGCTAAGCTTCTGCAGCCAAATCTTAGGTAAGTTTTCAGAATTTTCTGTTCTCTTTTTTTATCCTTATGGCAAATCCCATAAGTCTATGGACTCACAGGAGGAACAGAATGAATAATTATTGAACATCTACTCATGTATGGAATTTAATAATCATAGTAACTTATGGGTCATTACCATTACAGATTGGGAAACTGAGTATCATAGAGGTTACATACCTTAACTAAACTAATCATTCATTCAACAAGTGTTTGGTAAACAGCTATACCAAGCCGGGCATGGTGGTGCATGCTTGTAATCCCAGTACTTGGAAGGCTGAGACAGGAGGATCACAGGTTCGAGACCAGCCTCAGCAACTTAGGGAGACCTTCAGCAACTTAGTGAGACCCTATTTCAAAAGAAAAAGTAAAAAGGGCTGGGAGTGTAGCTCAGAGGTACAATGCCCCTGAGTTTAATCCAGTACCCTCCCCAAATCCCCCAAACTCATCTCTACCCATATTTGTATACCAGGCTCTATGACAGGTGCAGTAGATACATCAGTGAATCAAACTGACTTAATTCTTGCTTTCATAGAGCTAACATAATAGTTTAGTGAGAAAAGCAGATGTTAGTTAATAACAAATAAAATAATTATAATAGATAATTGTAAATATAATACTTATGAAGGATCACTACAAGGTAGCTAGGAGACCAAATCAGCTTAATTCTATTCAATTAAAATTTACTGAGAACATGTTAGATGCCAGACATTGTGCTAAGTGCTTGCGAAATGTCAGTGCACAAGACAGATATGGAATCTATACTCACAGAGCTTCCATGTCCAGTGAGAAAAGAAGATGTCAGACAAGCCTTTCAAATGAGAGAGATGTGTTATGAGCGGTAACTTCAAGATTAGGTAGGAGAATTTAGCACAGTGTCCAGAGGAGTGGCCTCCATACTAAGACCTGAAGAATCAGGTGGCAGGGAGCAGGCAGAGTGTGGGCAGCCTTCTCCAGTCAGGCCGGCCCCAGGTCACAGGGCTTCCCCCCTGCAGGCTTTCTCCCAAGGTGTCTTTTCTTTGCCTAACCATAAACATGTTACTCAGGTAGAAGTTGGGCTCTAACCATTTTAGCTTTGTCCTCTCGAGAATGGAATGTTACTTTCTTCTTAGGAGATAAGTCTGGAGCTTCCCACCTCACAGGTGACTTCAGGGTGCTTCTCCCCTACTATTCTGTCTGTGGCAGACGGGGTCTGGCTTGCTATAGCCTTTTTCCTTATTGCCCTCAGCCACAGAAGCTAGAAAACCAAAACGTTTATCCTGGCTTAAATGTTTTGAGAGGCTATTGACTCTCTCACTTTTAAGTGTTTTTCCCCCTACTGTTTATTTGCAACTAAACACATCCCTAAGTGGTTCATTCACTGCCCTACCTCCCTGGTAAAAGAGACAGCAGATTGAACTATTATGCCTTAGCTTTGGACGAGCATAGATATTTCTGTAGTCTATTGCATGTCAAGATATTCCTGATCAGAATGTTTTAAGCATTGAATCCTATTTGTATGTTCTATTATACTCTGGATTTCAGAACCAGTTGCCTCTTGAAGTGTCCTGATTTAAACACTTGGGACTCTTTGGTCGATGCTTCGTGTTAAAACAGGCAAAAAGTATTCAGGAAAGTGGCTACTCTCCAAAGTCTGAGCACAATAAAATGATACAGATTAATTTTAAAATTATAGCTAAGGGGAAAATGGAAAAGGAAAAAGTGAATGGGAAAATAGGGAAAGTACACAAGGCAGTTTCAGGTGATGCGTCACATTCTATTTTGCTTTGTTAGATCTAGGTGAGTGGAAAATCGTCCCCTGAGGAAAGCCTTTCCTTGAGATAGAAAGTTCCTGCATATGACGCCTCCCTTCCAGATAGACCTTTAGTCCCACAGATGTGTTTACCACACAGATTTTTGCCCAGCAGTGTAATTTAAAAAGTATTCTCTTACTGGAAAAGACTGCCCTTCTATTTATAAGAATCTTTTCCCTTGAAATACAATCTTAGAATTTGTAAACCCAAACTACGTGTTGTGTTTACCTTATTATAGAATATGTTCTCTGAGTCAGAAATTTTGACCTTTGTAAAGCGGATCCTCAAAGAGATGATTAGTAGCCACCTGGACTCAGTAGCATGTCCTGCCTGTCACCTGCCTAACCAGTTGAATTGCAGAGACTGCAATGAGCTGTGCTTACTGGCTTGGCCAGAGCCTCTCCGAGGGCAGACAGCAGAGAATCTGAAAATAAGACAGCCATTTCCACAGTCCCACATGTCTTCCTGCTGGGTACCAAACAGGGGCCACCGCTTTGGGATAAGTCAGCAAAAATTACTGCCAAAGAGTTTGGGAAGACCCCCTTGGTCTCAGGGAGCAGAGACACACTGAAACCCTCTAGGAGAGAATTTATCATAGACATACCAACTGCATCCAGAAAGCTATTCAGAAGTCAAGGCAGCGCTAGGACTAGCTGTGCCCTTTGTTTCTCACATAGCCAGTGTCATCTCCCTCTTGTCATCTCTCTGCCTTTTTCCTATGATGTGTCTGCTCAACATCCTCTCTCTATCAACAGGCCAATTAATTCCTTCATCCAAATGCCAGAGAGAGCTCATCTAAGTGACTTTGTTCACTGGCATTGCCCTTTGAGTAGAGCTTTCTGCCCAAGGAGTCTTCATGAGCCATTAACTGGCTGATGGACAGGCAGCCTGGGGCCAGGTGCCACCGCTGGTCACAGGCACTAGCCCGATCATTATGACTTCCCTGATCCTAAGTGCTTTGCTTGTGGCAGTTCCTACTAGAAGCAGTGGTTGGGTAACACCATCCCTGGGACTTGCATTCAGACTCAGCCCCAGTGCCATCACATGCCTAATTTCCTTGACCAGTTGGCAGTCAGATTTCCTTATCTGTAAATAGAGAATCATAATGGAACTTGTTTCACAGGGTGGTGAGGCTTAAACAGGATAAATGCATAGGTTAAAGTGCTTTGTAAACTGTTAAATATTATACTAATGATATTGTTATCACAAAGGGATAGCCTCCTGAGTCTTTTTTTGTTTTTTGGTACTGGAGATTGAACCCAGAGGCATTCTACCTCCAAGATATACCCCCAACCCAATTTTATTTTTTATTTTGAAACAGGGTCTCACTAAGTTCTGGAGGGTCTCACTAAGTAGCTGAGGCTGGCCGCGAACCTGCGATCCTCCTGTCTCAGCCTCCCAAGTACTGGGTTTACAAGCGTGCACCACCACACCCGGCCTCCTGAGTCATTTTGACCTATTTGGCTTTTCAGAAAGGCTATCTATTCATCTAGAAAAGGAACAATGACGAGAACTATGGGTGGGGAGTGAGGTGGGCAGGAATCTCCTGTTACCCCGTGTGAAGGGATGATCAGGGTGGCTAGCCAGGAGCCCTGGTGCTCAGGTCCTCACAAGGTTCTGAGTACTTGTGTGTGTGTGTGTGTGTGTGTGTGTGTGTGTGTGTGTGTGAAGAGTAACAGAGATCCACAAACCCTTTTCTATCTATTCAGAGCCTCTCTTCCCCTCTACAAAGGCAGGCCCCTTCACTATCTAACCTCTCCCCAAATTTTTAAAGACAAAGAGAAAAAGCACACAGGAAGTAAGGAAATGAGATTTGAAAAGAGAGAGGTGACAGTGAATAGGCAGAGGTAATAAGATATTGGGCGTGAGTTCCCAGAAGGGCTGGGCACTTCAGCCCACAGAACCCAACTCCTGGGGAATTTTGGCTCATAACTAAACATCCTGTAGCTGCCGGTACATTTCAAGCCCTTTGTATGAACAGTGGCCCTGACCTCGGGCAGAGCTGCATCTGGGTGCCCCTGGGCCCCCTGACTCACTACAGAGGTAGCCAGGGAGGGCGAGGCACTGGCCCAGAATAGCAGTTTCTTTGTTAGGATCCCCCCCTTATTGAATAGGGGAAAGAAGGTGGCTGAATAAATACTTTAAAGGCCTCCTGTCCCCAATCTGAAACCAGGGTCCTGTTTGCACAGGCTCAGGTTGCTCACATGTAGGCAAAAAAAAAGTGAATTAACTGAAGGCTGCTGCAAGAGTTTGTAATTCTTCCATAAAAATAATTTTTCAAAAATATACCACAAACCGGAATGTCTTGGTCCAGCACAGGCTATCTCTTGAATTCCCGTGGCCAGGACGGGCTGATGCAGAGCCATGTGGGGTGGGAAGATTAAACAGGGGGTGAGAAAAGTAGAAGCAAACTATTTGATATGTTCCTTTGAGAAGAATACAGGAAGGCCAAGCAAGGGGAGATAGGGAAGTGGAGAGGCAGATGGGTCCTCCTCCTTTATATTTGGCTAATTTCCTCATTGGTGTTGGCAGATACCACTGCTGGGGTCCTGGCTTTTTTTTTTTTCTTCCAGAGCTTTTCATTCTTTGTTAATTAGGACATTGGAAGAATTGTCATGATAATTATAGTGTCTAGACTTGGGAAACTACCGAAGGCAGTCAGAGAATATTTAATTGCAGAGCTAAGAAGACACATGGAGATGACAGGATTTGGAAAGTCTCTCCAGAGAACAATGCTTTACTGAACTGAGCTTCTCCGGATTGTCCCGATACTGTCTTTTATGTAAAGGGGAGTCTTGGATGTTTTGTCTGAGCATTTAGACTTGTCAGAATTCTCATTTCTGTTGGGGTTGTCACTCAGTGGTAGAGCACATGCTAGAGGCCCCAAGTTCAATCCCAGGTGTGTTCAATCCTGCATGTGTGCGCGCACATGAATACACACACACACACACACACACACACACACACACACACACACACGATCTTATTCCTCCAAGAAGATACAGCAGGTTTAAGGCCAGCCTCGGCAACTTAGTGAGGCTCTCAGCAACCTAGCGAGACCCTGTTTCCAAATAAAAAAATAAAATGGCTGGGGATGTAGCTTTAGTAGCTTGGAGGTAGAATGCCTCCCGTACCAAAGGAGGAGAAGGAGGAGGAAGAGGAGGAGGAGGAAGAGGAGGAGGAGGAGGAGGAGGAGGAGGAGGAGGAGAGGAAGAAGAAGAAACAAAAGATCTGCAGAGAAAACTGTTGCAGTGCTCTGGTCTTGATCAGTTTTACACTCAGAGTATTATTGTATAGGGTGGGAGGGGCTCTCAGTTTTTAGACTAAAGTTATGGACTGGTTCTTTTTTTTTTTTTTTGGTACTGGAGGTTGAACCCTGAGGCATTCTATCTCTGAGCTAAGTCCCCAGCGCGCGCGCACGCTCACTTGCACTCCCTCCCTTTTATTTTGAAACAGGGTCACACTAAATTTCTGAGGCTAGCCTCGAACCTGTGATCCTCCTTTCTTAGCCTCCCAATATGGAAAAGTGATTAGGCATGGGAATCTCCTACCTTGCCAAGCCTGGTCATCATACTTCTCCTTCTACGATTCAATTTTGTGCTTTTCCAGAAGGTTGGTGGGAGAGCTGAGCAGAATGCTTTCCTATGGAATGTATAGTGAATCCTCGCCTATTGATATCCAATCAAACAGAAATGCCCATTAATCAACATTTCTTCACTTGGAGAGGACAAAATGATTGATGTTTGTAATGATGCCTGGAATATGGGGAATCATCCCTAATTACCTTTCACTTTTCCCAAATGGAAGTATCACTATTGTTTTTGCTGATGAGTAAAACTATCTTATTGTAAAAATTCAACATCAGAAAATGGGAAAGTGAAAAATCCCTTTGTAAACACTTCACCTCCCAGTTAACCTCCCAGTTATCTACTCTATAGACTAGTATAGATCCTTTGGAAAATTTCATGCACATAAACATATATGAGGTCATACTGTACATACTGTTGCCTTTTTACTTTATATGTTGTAAACATACATATCAAATATATAGAACTACCTTAACCTTTTTAATGGTCACACAGTGTTGTATAGTATAGCTTCATAATAATTGATTTTACTTAACATCTGGTTAATTAATATTAGGTTACTCCTAATTCTTTGCTATTATATTCAATTTTCCAGTGACATCTTAGCAATTCTCTGATTGATTGATTGATTGATTGATTTTTTAGTGTTAGAGATTGAACCCAGGGGTGCTCTACCATTGAGCTACTTCCCTAGCCCCTTCCTTTTTTTTTTTTTTTTGTGGTACCGGGGATTGAACGCAGGGGCGTTCTACCTCCGCGCTACGCCCCCGGCCCTATTTTTTATACTCTATTTTGAAACCGGGTCTCACAAAGTTGCGGAGGGCCTCACTAAGAGGAGAGAGAGAGAGAAAAAGAGAGAGCGAGAGAGAGAGAGAGAGACAGACAGACAGACAGACAGCGAGAGAGCTGAGGCTGACCGCGAACCCGGATCCTCGGGTCTCCGCCTCCCAAAGTACTGGGATTACAAGTGTGCGCCACCACGCCTGGCGCGCCCCTTCCTTTTTTAATTTTATTTTGAGACAGGGTCTTGCTAAATTGCCCAGGCTGGCCTCAAACTTGCAATCCTCCTGCCTTGACCTCCCGAGTTGCTTGGGATTATAGAAGTGTTCCACAGCATCTAGCAATTCTCTGATTTTTTTAAAGATAAATTTTATTGTTGTTTTTGAAAATAACCATTGAAGATATGGTTTACGTACAATAAACTGAAACCATTAGAAGTATACAGTTTCATGAGTTTTGACAAATGTATCCACCTATATAACTTCTACCACAATGAAGCCATGGAAAGTTCCCATCACCTCAGAAAGTCTCCTCATGCCTCTTTGCCATCAACATTCATCTCTATGCCTGGCCCCAGGTAACACTGCTCTGCTTTCTGCTACTATAGGCTAGTTTATCTTTTCTGGAATTTCATATATAGAGAATTATATAGTATGCGCTTTCTTGAATTTTGCTTCTTTCACTTAGCATCATGTTTTAAAGATTCATCCATGCAGTTGCCTTTATCGGAGTTCATTTCTTTTTATTGCTTAGTAGTATTGCATTGTATGTATGTACTACAATTTATCCATTTACTTGTTGATGGATATGTGGATTATTTCCAATTTTTGCTATTATGAATAAAGTTATTATAAACATTTGTGTAGAAGTCTTTGTGTAGACACATGTTTTCATTTCTCTTGAATATGAACTTCATAAAAAACTGCCAAACTATTTTGCAGTGGTTGTATCATTTTCTTTTTCTTTTTTGGGGGGGTACTGGGGATTGAACCCAGGGGCATTCTACCTCTGAGCTACACCCCCAACCCTATTTTTTATCCTTTATTTTGAAACAGGGTCTCACTAAGTTGCGGAGGGTCTCACTAAGTAGCTGAGGCTGGCCACGAATGCAGATTCTCCTGTCTCAGCCTCCCAAGTACTGGGATGACAAGTGTGCACCACCACACTTGGCTATTATTTTATTTTTCTATCATCAGTATTAGAGTTCCAGCTAGTCTATGTATCTAATCTTAGCCACTCTATTGGATGCATGGCATTATAACATTATGACTTTAATTTGCATTTCCATGACTAATGGTGATGAGCATATTTCACAAGCTTTTGACCATTGATACACCTTATTTTGCTATGCATCTGTTCAAATATCAGGTTGTCTTCCCATTACTAAGGTATAAGAATTCTTTATGTATTTTAGATACTTTATATATTTGAGATACAAATCCTTTGTTAAATACATGCATTGCAAATATTTTCTCCTAATCTGTGGCTTGCCTTTTAACAGTTTTTTTGTATTTACTTATTTACTTATTTATTGGCACTGGGGATTGAACCCAGGGGCATTCTACCTCTGAGCTACATCTCCAGCCCTATTTTTTATTCTTTATTTTGAAACAGGGTCTCACTAAGTTGCAGAGGGCCTCACTAAGTAGCTAAGGCTTGCCACAAACCTGTGATCCTCCTGTCTCAGCCTCCCAAGTAATGGGATTACAAGCGTGCACCACTGCACCTGGCCCAACACTGTTTTCTAAAGAGCAAAAGTGTTTAATTTTAATGAAGTCCATTCATTATTTTTAAAGCATAAAAAGAGATTAAATAGTGGTCAATCTAGTTTTGGTGATAAGTGCATACAAGATTTCAAGTAGGTGTTAATTAGAGTGTTGGATTAATCCAAAGACACCTTTTTCTTATCATTTTGGATAACAGAGTTTGCCATGTTTATATGTCCTCATGCAGTGACTCTGAAATTTAAATGCCGTCTTAAGCCTTTGTTTTAAAATGCAACTTAATTGGGAAATGTAGGGGGAAAGGAATATATTAGATCTGTGCTGACCATTCATATTGGAATATTTTTTACCTAAATGAGTAATCTACAAAAGCCTAGCCAGAGTGAAAACACAGTTCTTTCAGAAAGAACACACTCACATGGCATGCGCACTGCACACATATGCGTGCAAGGCCCCTGTGACCGTGATGCTGAGACTCCTCGGGAAGGGGAGAGGTTGCTGAAAGTCAGAATAATGATGATGAAAACATTTGTTGAGTGCTCACTGTGCGTCAGGCACTGTGCTAAGTGGATTGTTTCATTTAATCCTCACAGTGATGATCCCATGAGTGCAACAATTACTATGGGACATGTTGTTAACCCCCTTTCTAGATAAAGAAACTATCTCAGAATGAAACTTGTTGAAGGTCACTCAGCTTTTGACAGAGCTAGGATCCAGCCCTGGATGTACACGTACCTGTATGCTTCAGCTTCCAGTCACTCCTCGCCCATCTTGTGAATTTTCTCTGCTGCATTAAGAAATGTATTATAAACTGGGCATGGTGGTCTGTAATTCCCAGTACTTTGGAGGTTGAGATAGGAGGATTGCAGGTTTGAGGCCAGCCTCAGCAACTTAGCACGAGCCTCAGTAACTTAGAGAGACCCTGTTTCCAATATATATATATATATATATATATATATATATATATATATGTATATAAAGGGGCTGGAGGTGTAGCTCCTTGTCCTCAGTGAGAGAGAGAGAGAGAGAGAGAGAGAGAGAGGAGAGATAGAAGAGAGAGAGAGAATTATATATCAATGACAAAATTAACCTAGCAATGTACACTAAATTGTGGCACACTAAGATCATTTAATACCCAATCTGTATTCTGATTTCCCAACTTGTCCATCAATATTTTTATAAGACCAATGCATCATGCTATTAATAGATCTATACTAACCAACTATTACATCTCAACATGTATTCTTTTTTTTTTTTGCTGTGCTGGGGATTGAACCCAGGACTTGCACATACTAGGCAAGTGCTCCACTACGGAGCCACACCCCCAGCCCTATTCTTTATTTTTAAGTAGTTTTCTATGGATGTCATATCATCCTTATTTAGGTACTCATTAGTTTTGAGGGCAAACCATTTTGAAATTCAGGAAGGAGCCAGGTGCTGGGGATGAACCTAGGGTCTTGTTTATGCATGCTAAACACGCATTTTAGCATGGGGCTATGCCCCCAGACTCAGTTTTAGATTTTCAAATTTTTTTTCTGCCTCAAGGAAAATTTTATCAATTTGGGACTTTATTTTTAAACACACATTTGCCATTATTCTTAGGTAAGAAGTTAGAAGATCCCAGTGTCAAACCTGTGTGTGTGTGTGTGTTACTGAGGATTGAACCCAGTGGAGTTCTACCACTGAATCATACCCCCAGCCCTTTTTTACTTTTTATTTTGAAACAGGATCTCATTAAGTTACAGTGCGCTGGCCTCCAACCTGTGATCCTCCTGTCTCAGACTCCCAAGTACTGGGATTATAGGCGTGTGCCACCACAGCTAGATCTAAGATTGAAGCTTTTAACTTGGATAATGTACAGCTTGCGAAACACGTATCTGGAAGAATGGAAAGATGTTGCTAAGGGCAGTTAGGGCTGTCCCTCATAAATAAGGAATTTGGCTGAGTCACAACTGTCCTTCATTTTTGGATAAATTAAAGAGACTCAATGGAGGCAGGCAGGGGCGAGCTCTTGGTGCATTACAGAGCTGTCTGTGTTTTCAACACAGGATTCACAGAGGTGGTTATGGTTATAATGCATTAGCGCCATGGTTTTTGAAGGGTGAATATGGCAGTTAGTAAGTGCTTCGGTTGTGTCTTCTAGCAGTTCCTTGGACAGCTGCCCTTGGGAACAATGTTTGATGAGCAGAGTTACAGTTACAGGCCATTAGAGGACATTGAAGAGGACCTCGCCCTCATTACTTTGTGTTTTAAAAATTAAATTAATAGTCAAGGGTACTGTTAACATTTCCCTTTTGCATCTCCAATTTCCCAAAGCAAACAATAATAAATAAGTTTCTTTTGCTCCATATTAATTATTGGACTAAATATCATAAAATTATCACTTTCTCCCCCTAGTAATTCATATCAGCATGTTGTTAGGATATAAAGAAAGTTTGGAGAAAATGGTGTATTATGGAAATAAGAACATCTACTGCCTCCTCATGTACAAGAGATATTCATTCCTGGGGCCAGTGCACATATTTGTCAAAAGAAGTAGAGCTGAGCCTGCCGTCTCTATGAGCCCTCTCCCAGGCTGGTTTGGAGTGAGGGGGAAGTGGAGAGAGAAGGGTGGTGGCCAGAGTTAAATGTTTTGTTCACTGATCCCAGCCATAGCAAGTAGACCCCTGGGAGAAGCAGGACAGGCTCCACCCCAGCTCCTGTCCTCTTCCCCTCCCTACCCACCCTGCCTTCCTCTCTAAATTTCACTTTTAGAGTTCCTGAAAAGGATGTGGTTGCAGGGGAGGCATTTGTAGTGAAGCAAGAGGCAGACAGCTCTTCCAGACTCAGGATGGGGTATGTCAGAAAGCTCCTGGGATTAGCTGGGCGTGGTGGCGCACGCTTGTAATCCCAGTACTTGAGAAGCTGAGATAGGAGGATTGCAGGTTCACGGCCAGCCTCAGTTACTTAGTGAGGCCCTCTGCAACTTCGTGAGACCCTGTTTCAAAATAAAGAATAAATAATAGAGTTGGGGGTGTAGCTCAGAGGTAGAATGCCCCTGGGTTCAATCCCCAGTACTGCAAAAAAAAAAAAAAAAAAAAAAAAAGAAAGAAAAGAAAGAAAGCTCCTGGGGTCACCTGAGTGTATGTTGGGCAGGGGCAGAAACCAATAGACTGGAGATTTCAACAAATTTCTAGAGGATAGCCAGTGAAAGGGGAGAATTAATGGTTCAAATGGGCAGAGAGGAGTCTAGTACTCCCATGCCTTAGGCAGGTAATAAATTTTCTGAGTTCCTTTTCCTGTTAACATAAAGTAAAATGGGCAGAAAACACCCCAGGCTAGAAGGGCCCAGATAGAATGGCTTGTTTCACCGCTGTTCTGCTCTCATGTAATCCTGGACGAGTACCTGCACTCATGTCCGCCAGCCCTTCGTGTCCTCGTCTGAGAAGGTTGGAGTAAAGCCAGATGACCTCTGCATGCTTTTTCAGGACTTGAAAACTGTGTCTCTCTTCTCTGATTCTTTTGGTACTGCTTGCCTCATCCAAGAAAATGCTGAAAACCATCGGACAATGCAAAACAGCATATCCTTTCTATTGGGGTCTGTTAAAAAAGATCCAAGAAGGTTTCTTTTAAAACAACCCATTTTCCTACAATTTTGTGGATCTTTAAAAACAAATAAGAGCTGAGTGTGGTGGTGCCCACCTGTAATCCCAGTACTTGGAAGGTTGAGACAGGAGGATTGCAGGTTTGAGGCCAGCCTCAGCAACTTAATGAGACCCTGTTTCAAAATTTTAAAAAGTAAAATAAAATAGGGCTAGGGGTGTAGCTCAGAGGTAGAATGCCCCTGGGTTCAATTCCCAGTACAGCAAAGACAAAAACAAACAAATAATAAACAAGTAAGATAATTGTATTAATTGGAATAATCTACTTCTAGAAATATCTGGTGGCATATTGATCAGTAGAACTATTAATCAATAAAGCTGATTAATCAATAGAACTATTTCTCCCCCCCCCTTTTTTTCTGTACTGGGGATTGAACCCAGGGGCATTCTACCACCAAGCTACACCCCCAGCCCTTTTTATTTTTTATTTTGAAACAGGGTCTTTCTAAGTTGCTGAGGGTCTCGCTAAATTGCTGAGGCTGGCATTGAACATGCGATCCTTCTGTCTCAGCCTCCCAAGTATTGGGATTATAGATGTTAGCCAGTACACCTGGCTGAACTATTACTCATTAAGGACTAAATATAGTCGGGAATAAAACTCCATATTCATATTCTTTATCTCTCTCTCTGTCTCTGTCTCTGTCTCTCTGTCTCTGTCTCTGTCTCTCTCTCTCTCTTATTTTTGAGACAGAGTCTCTCTATGTTGCCCAGGCTGGCCTCCAACTCCTGGGCTCAAGTGATCCTCTTGCCTTAGTCTCCTGAGTAGCTGGTACTACAGATGCACACCACCATGCTTTTTTTTCCTTTTCCTTTCTTTAAGCCAGATCTCAGATAGTAGTAAGGAATAATGATAAAACTATAGGAAAGATGAAGAGATGAAGGTTTTGTGTGTGTGTGTGTGTGTGTGTGTGTGTGTGTGTGTGATATTGGGCATTTAACCCAGGGGCATTCTACCTCTGGGCTATACCCCAGACCTATTTTAGTTTTTATTTTGAAACAGGGTCTCACTGAGTTGCTGAGAGCCTTGCTAAATTGCTAAGGCTGGCGGTAAACCTGCGATCCGCCTGTCTCAGCCTCCCAAGTACTGGGATTACAGGTGTGTGCTACCACATGTGGCTAAGGTGAACTTTCTCTTTCAAGAGAAAAGAGGAAACCTATAGGTAGGTACTTACCTCCCCCCATGACTGCACTGAGGTAAAAGTAAGACAGGTATGGAAAAAGATGTGTGTTGGGAAGGGGTAGAAATAGAATGGAGATTTCAACAAATTTCTAAAAGAAACTGAAAGGGAAGAATGAATGGTTAAAATGGGCAGAAAGAAGTCAAATACTTCCATGCCTTAGGTAGGTAATAAATTTTCTGTATTCTTTTTCCTGTCAAAATAGAATAAAATGGGCAGAAAATGCCACAGGCTAGAATACATAATATATAATGACAATTAGAAGCAAGAAAAAAATCTCAGCAATGAAGTCACAAACCATACATGAAGCAAACTACAGCTAGGCATAATTACAAGCAATTAAGGGACTATAAGACCTTGAAGCTAGAGATAGCATCATTTGGGAGACCCAGGGATTATGACATTAGGTCCATGGAAAAGATGTCATCCCAGCATATTAATATTGGATAATGTTTATACTGATCATAATAAAATATGCACAGTACCTTGGTTTGATTCCATTATTTTTATATTTTAAAAATCTTAAACCAGGCATGGTGGCGCACACTTGTAATCCCAGTACTTGGGAGGGCGAGACAGAAGGATTGCAGGTTCAAGGCCAGCCTCAGCTACTTAGTGAGGCCCTCCACAACTTAGTAAGACCCTGTTTCAAAATAAAAAAAAATAAAATAGGGCTGGGGGTGTAGCTGGGAGGTAGAATGCCCTTGGGTTCAATTCCCAGTACCACACACAAAAATAAAATAAATAAATAAAATAAAATTATATTAAAAAAATTTTTTTGAAACTGTATTAGATTTACAGAAAAATTGCAAAGATAGTACAAAGAGGTCCCATATGCTCTGCATTCAATTTTATCTATTATTAACATCTTACCTTAGTGTGGCCTACTCGTCATGATTAATGAATAGGTATTAATGCACTATTATCAGCTAAAGATCATACTTTGTGTACATTTCTTTAGTTTTTACCTAATGTCTTTTTCTACTTAAGGATCCCATCCAGGACACCTCATTGTATTTAGTCGTCATGTCTTCTTAGGCTCCTCTTGGTTGTAACAGTTCTTCAGACTCTTCTTATTTTTGATGATCTTGACAGTTTTGCAGAGTACTGGTTAGATAGTTTGTAGAATGTCCCTTACTTGGGACTTATCTGCCATTTTTCTTTTTTCTTATTTACTCCTTCTTTCCTTCCTTCCTTCCTTCCTTCCTTCCTTCCTTCTTTCCTTCCTCCCTCTCTCCCTCTCTCCCTCTTTCTTTCTTTCTTTCTTTCTTTCTTTCTTTCTTTCTTTCTTTCTTTCTTTACTTTGTGTATGGTACTAGGGATTGAACCCAGAGGCATTCTACCTCTGAGCTATACCCCCAGCCCCATTTAATTTTTTTATTTTGAAACAGGGTCTCACTAAGTTGCTGAGAGCCTCGCTATGCTGCTGAGGCTGGTCTTGAATCTGTGATCCTCCTGCCTCAGCCTCTCAAGTACTGAGATTACAGGCATGTACTACCGTGCTTGGTATATCTGCCATTTTTTTTTTTTTAATGATTAGACTGTGGTTGTTGGTTCTGTAGGGAAGACCACAAAGGTAAAATGAGTTTCTTTCTTTCTTTCTTTCTTTCTTTCTTTCTTTCTTTCCTTTGTGGTACTGGGAATTGAACCCAGGGGCACTCTACCTCTGAGCTGTGACTCCAGCCTTTCTTCCTTCCTCCCTTCTTTCCTTCCTTCCTTCCTTCCTTCCTTCCTTCCTTCCTATCTTTTTTTGAAACAGGGTCTCAAGTTGCTGAGGGCCTTGCTGAGGCTGGCCTTGAACCTGTCTCAGCCTCCCAGGTACTGAGATTACAAGCATGTGCCACTGAGTCCAGCAAGTGGCATTTTTTATCACAGCAAAGCAAAGGCACATTCTGTGTATCTGGCTTATCACTGTTGATGTTGACCTTGACCACCTGGTGGAGCTAGTGTTTGCCAGGTTTCTCCAATGTAAAGTCACTCCGCTCTCTTCCCTTGTCACAGTGTACTCTTGGATGGAAGTATATAGGTTTTTAACTTCTAAAGTCAACCTATAGATACAGTAGTAAATGATTTTTTTGAGGGTACTGGGGTTTGGACCCAGGGGCATTCTACCTCTGAGCTATACCCCCAGCCCTATTTTTTATTCTTTGTTTTGAAACAGGGTCTCACTAAGTTGCAGAGGGCCTCACTAAGTAGCTGAGGCTGGCCATGAACATGCAATCCTCCTGTCCCAGCCTCCCAAGTACTGGAATTACAAGCGATCGCCACCACACCCATCTGGAAATGATTTTCTTTTATGGTTGCAACATGTAACACAAATATCAACAATGTTGTTAGTGTCCACGAGTAGCTGACAAGAATGGAGAGAAGTGAAGGAATGGGGAGGGAGCCACCACTTTCATTTTATAAAGCAGAAAATCCACAGACACTATACTAAAGAGGAAATAGAAAACTGATTAGTTTTTAGAAATGTAAAAGTTTAGCTCCAGTAAAGGAAAAAAAATACTATCATTGCTATTATAACTGAGAGGAGTAAGGCAGGATGCGCTATGTGTCCATTTTCATACTGTGGAATCAATGTATAGTGACCAAATTGGTTAACCAAGAAGAAAGATACAGAGTACACTGGAAGTAAACACCACACGAATAAAACGGGTTTCCTCTGTAAATAGGCTGGAGCTGAACCAGGGGAGAGAAAGGCTGTTGCTTTCCATGGGAGGCTCTTTGATACTCTGTGAGCACAAATCATTTGCTTTAAAACAAATGATGAGTTGGGCACAGTACTGTACGCCTGTGTTCTCAGCTATTCAAGAGGATCACTTGAAGAGACCAGCCTAGGGAACACAGGGAAAACCCTCCATCTAAAAACAAACAAACAAACATACATACATTAAAAAAACAATGAAAAAACAAAAAACCTGAGCCGGGTGTGGTAGCGCATACTTGTAATCACAGTACTTGGGAGGCTGAGACAGGAGGATCACAGGTTCGAGACCAGCCTCAGCTACTTAGTGAGGCCCTCTGGAACTTAGGGAGACCCTGTTTCAAAATAAAGAATAAAAAATAAGGTTGGGGATGTAGCTTGGAGGTAGAATGCCCCTGGGTTCAATCCCCAGTACCGCAAAAAACCCAAACCAAACCAAAACAAAAAAAACCCACAAAACAAAACAAAACACCAGACAACAACAAACAAATCTGAAAGATGCTGTCTAGGCTGCACCAGCATTCCTACAGGATCACCTGGCCTGACCCACTGCTGGGCAATACCTGCCTTTGGTTATCCAAGCAAAGCAGCCAACTGCTAAAGTTCTTCTACACAGACCACATCACAGTGAGCTGTCTTGTTGAGGCAGGAACCTCACTTCTGAGATAGTGCAAGAGGTAATCTTGGGTCTTTGATTTATAGGAAAGTCATTAAAAAAACTCCTTTTGTTTCCCTCAGACTAAAGGTTAAGAAGATTTTAGTTGCAAAAGAGAAATTGGCCAAAAGATGCATCAAATTGTCTCTGCTTGACAAGAATTGGCAATCAGTGGAAATCCTTTGCTTGTTTCCTGTGTTTAGCATTTATACAACATGTTTCAAGTTTAAAAGCCCTTTACTGTCATTAGCTAATTATCTCCCAAGGGCTGCAGGGTGGTTAGAGGGAATATTGGAAGCGAGCCAGCTTTTAGAGCTGGAAGACTGCGTGCATGTCCGTGCCTGCCCTGACTCAGGGTGAAGTTGTTACACCATTTCCCAACATGGATCAATCATTAATGTGTGGCTATTCAGTCTGTGAAGTTCTTTTCCCAGACTTGACATTTACTCAAGTATAAGTTACTGAAACACAAAATAATTTATTCCAAACAGCATCTCTTATAAATGCCTTGAAAATAATTAAACAGCAGCAACTGTTTTAGGTTTACCATCAAATCAAGAATCCCCGAAGTACGGCTTGAGTATTGGCACTTACTAAAAAGTGCCAAGAATGATTCCAGAGTAGAGTCAATGATCAAGAGCCCCTGGTTTAAATGGCCAATACAGCCACCCCCGACTATGTCTTCAGGGAAGAAAATATGGCATTTGACTAAAGATAACTCTTTATAAACACTAGTTGTTAATAAATATTATATAGCTGGGCGTGGTGGCACACGCTTGCAATCCCAGTACTTGGAAGGCTGAGATAGGAGGATCGCAGGTTCAAAGCCAGCCTCGGCAACTTAGCAAGGATCTCAGCAACCTAGTGAGACCTTGTTTCCAAATAAGACATAAAATTGGGCTGGGGGTGTAGCTTGGAGGTAGAATGCCTCTGGGTTCAATCCCCAGTACCAACATAAATAAATAAATATTATATCTGTTTTTGTGTGTGTGTGGTGCTGGGAATTGAACCCAGGGACATTCTCCCTCCATGCTACGCCCCCAGCCCTATTTTATTTTATTGTAAAATAAAAAAGTAAAAATAAAAATAAAAAGTAATTTTTAATTTTGAAATAGGGTCTTGATAAGTCGCTGAGAGCCTCACTAAGTTGCTGAGGCTGTCTTTGAACCTGCGATCCTCCTGTCTCAGTCTCCCAAATACTGGGATTATAGGCATGTGCTACCACACCCGGCTTAAATATTATATATTATTTTATGTCAAGTATATATTTTCTACTATCAAAGTACTCAAGAAGTTTGGAGAATGTAGAACAATAAATATGCATGTGTATATAAAAAAGTCATTACAAAAAGAATCCCCATTCATGCCTTGCGATTTTTCTACTTTATTTCTATGTTTCACCTATTTTTGGGGGGGGCGTACTGGGGATTGAACTCAGGGTGCTTTACCCCGGGCTACATCCCCAGCCCTCTTTTTAAAAAACTTTGAGCCAGTGTTGCCAGGTTGCCCAGGTTGTCCTCAAACTTGGGATCCTCTGGTCTCAGCCTCTCACGTTGCTGGGACTACAGGTGTGTGCTGTGCCTGAGCTCTATGGTTTATCTTTTTAAAAAAATTAGCATATCAATTATCAGATTCCATATGCAATTTTTGCTTTTCAAATTTACCATTCTAATAAGCATTTTGCATTGTTTCATACTTTGAAAGTCCTCTCTAAAAATGAAATGATGAAAACAGGACTGTTTTTATCTATAATTACATCTAAATAGAAATACAGCTACCTGCAGCGCACAAGTCCACAGGGCTGTTCTCTACTTTGGTGTCCATTTTAGAACCTTGAGTTCGGCAGGAACTAGAACTGGGGCTCAAATTCTGGAGTTCCGTCTTGACTACCTTTGGTGTATGGTGCCCTCTACTGGTGATTCTAGGTCTGTGCCCTTTTCTGTTTGCAAACTTCTGGGAAAGGACTCCACAGAGGTCTCATTGCATATGTGCATGTTTAAATGTTATGTGCCTGTATTTTTATTTCTAGGTGTTGCCTTAATATATAATGGAAGCTATGAATATGGTATCTGGCTATGGGTCTGTTTTTATTCATTCAGCAACCATTTTAAGGAACCTACTATGTGCTGGATGTGATGCTAGGGTACTGGAGACATAAAGATGAAATCTTCACTTTCAAGGGGCTTATCATCTAGTGAGATGGCAACAGAGGCAAGTGGGGTGACCTACTCAGCAAGACTGGAATATTCCAGCAGAAGAACTTGATTCCTCACAGAACCTTGTCGATTTTGGCTGTCAGTGCAGTTGACAGATGTCACAGCTGGCTTGCTCTCAGTTTATTCGGTGAATTAAAATTTATGATGCACTATAACACATTAGTAAGATAATGAATGGAATGGCAATAGTTCAGAGTTTTAACTTAACCTCTAAAAGCAAATAAACCTAATTTTCCCAGAAAAGAATAATATAATATGTAGCTAAGGAAGGTAACTAGTACATTTTGTGAATGTGTGTGTGTGTGTGATACTGGGGATGGAACCCAGGGGCATTCTACCTTCGAGCTACACCCCCAGCCCAATTTTATTCTTTTTTATTTTTAAACAGGGTCTTACTAAGTTGCAGAGGGCCTCACTAAGTTGCTGAGTCTGGCTGCGAACCTGCGATTCTCCTGCCTTAGCCTCCCAAGTACTGGGATTACAAGGCATGCGCCACCATGCCCCACTTAACTAGTGTATTTTGAAAGCACTTTTAGCACTTGGAACTTTGCTTTGTTTTTTGGGGGGGAAGGAAATTCATATAAAGCTATTCAGTGCGCGTGTGCGCGCGCGCGCGTGTGTGTGTGTGTATGTGTGTTACTGGGGACTGAACCCAGGGGCATTCTACTTCTCAGCTATACCCCCAGCCCTATTTTATTTTATTTTTTTATTTTTTATTTATTTGCGGTACCGGGGATTGAACACAGGGGCGTTCTACCTCTGCGCTACGCCTCCGGCCCTATTTTTTATGCTTTATTTTGAGACCGGGTCTCACGAAGTTGCGGAGGGCCTCACTAAGTAGAGAGAGAGAGAGAGAGAGACCGGGAGAGAGAGAGTGAGAGCCGAGGCTGGCCGCGAACCCGGATCCTCCGGTCTCCGCCTCCCAAAGTACTGGGATTACAAGCGTGCGACACCACGCCCAGCTATTTTTTAATTTTGAAACAAGGTCTCACTAAGTTGCATAGGGCCTCGCTAAGTTGCTGATGCTGGTTTTGAACCTGTGATTCTCCTATCTCAGCCTCCCAAGTACTGGGATTACATGCATGGACTACCATGCCTGGCTGTAAAGTGCTTTTGAACACTAATTAACATAAAGGACTTAATAAAGGCTATTTATTATTTTATTGCTATTCTTTTCAGCTGTCAGACACTCCCACATCCTTTTGAAGTTCTTTATTAAAACCAGGGAGAAACATCTTGTCATATGCATAAAACTCATTGCATCTGAAGTTGTCATATCGGCTGTTTTCAATTTTTCATTGTGTGGCCTTGTAACCAACTTTCCTTTTTTTGGTACTAGGGGTTGGATCCAGGGCATTCTACTTCTGAGATACACCCCCCGCCCTATTTTTTATTTTATTTTATTTTTTTGAAACAGGGTCTCACTAAGTTGTTGAGGGCCTCACTAAGTTGTTAAGGCTAGCCTCAAACCTGCGATCCTCCTGTCTCAGCCTCCCAAGTACTGGGATTACAGGCATGCGCCACCACACCTGGCTTATCAACTCTCCTTTGATAAGTCTGAGGGCTCTCAGTGGGAATTACTTAAAGTTTGGCTACTTTTCTATAAGGCAGTAATTCATAGGTCTTGACTTTACTCCTTAACTGTTTATGGATTCCCTACAGAACATGGGGAGGAAGAATTACTTGGAGGCAAAATAAGAAAGCATTGTGAAATCAGGTCTCTGCTGTCACTCATTCTCCAAAGTAATTGTATGATGCAGTGGTTTGTGCAGATGAGTCCTCGGGCGACTGATTTCAGTCCAGTCTCTTTTCCGGTGATGATTTGGCTGGTGTTGCTCTTCCTCAACATGTGTGCTAGGTACAGGCCATCGAGAGGCACAAAGAAGGGGCTTCACAAAAAGCACGAACAAGGATATAACTAACTCAGTCACTAACTGTAACAGGAACCTGCCTGTGAAGCTGCTAATAAGGTTCCATCGAGTGAAGGGGATTCTCATTAAGAACCTAGGGAGAGGTTTTAAAAGAGGCAACACTTGTGAACCTGAAGAAAGGAGAAGGAAGAGAGAAGACACAGCAGAAGCAGAGCGTATCATCTGAGCATGGAAATGTGAAAAAACAAAGTTTGTTCAGGGCACAGCAGATGGTCCTGTGTTGTTGGAGCAGAATGTGTGTGGGCGGAGGGTTAGGAGTCAAGGAACAAGGTCTCTGGATCCTCAGGGAGTTGATTCATGTAGCTGTTCTCAGGTTCAAGGGGTGGGGCTTCTCTGACAGCTCCCTCAAGAACAGGGCGCAGGTGTAACCTCTAATTTCCCCCTGGTCCATGCTATCTGCTCTTGATCTCAGCTGCTTCCCCATCCTTTGAACCTCCGCACATAAAATTCCTCTATTCTTTTTTACTTTTTCAATAGGCTTTATTGGTCTGGAATTTATTAACCTGTCACCTGTTGTAAATTTGTGTGTGTGTGTGTGGGGGGGTGGTACTGGGGATTGTACCCAGACCTTTGTGTGTGCTAGGCAAGCCACACTTCCAGCTTCCACCTGTTTTAAAACATATGGGAGATAAAATGGCATCGGACCTTGTACAAAGGATTGGACTCTTAGGATAAGAATCTGTGCCTGGCAAAGCGTTAACAGGTCAGGTAGCTTGGCTAGACTCTGGGGGTAGGAGGTGAGTGAAAGATAACAATCAAGTAAGAAACTGATGCTTGGCAGATAGTTGATGCTCAATCAGTATGTGTTGACAAAGTGAATCACAGAATATTTTGATGGCCTCTTGTGCACTGCAGGGTGTCTCTGTGGTATGGCCATCTGCCTGTGTAAGAACACTTCCTATTTGGAAGAGGAAGGAAGGGGAGAAGAGATGTATGTATTCCAGCTTTTCATGCATGTGTGCTGAGGCTAGATTTCTTCTGGAGTCAGGAATGCCTTGGCTTTCTTTTTTAGAGGTGGGGAGGAGAGAGAGAGAGAGAGAGAGAGACAGGCAGACATAAAATACAGTGACCCAATGTTTATATCCCTCCAGTCATGCCAAGACTTGAAGGCCTCAGGATACAAGAAGGTAAGTTGGGATGGGGGGTGTGATAACAAGAAAAAAAAACGTTAAAAACATTGAGGGAGAGCTCAGTTTTACTTGATATATGCACTTGACACTAAGGATACAAACAAGATGTGTGTGTGTGTGTGTGTGTGTGTTACTGGGGATGGACCCCAGGATCTCACACATGCTAGGCAAGCACCCCACCACTGAGCAACAGCTCCAGCCCCAGAAGACATTATTCTAATTGAAAGGGGTTTGGATGTGGAAAGACATAACACCAGAGCACATGATGCATGGGAGCTAGTGCTGTAACTGTGTTCCATCATCATCATCATCATCATCATCATCATCATCATCTCCTGGAAGTTTGGAAGTGCACACTCTCTGTCCTCACCCCAGACTGACTGAATGTGAATCTGTTTGAACAAGTTCCTGGGTGAATCACATGGATAGTAATATTTGAGAAGTGCTAGACTCGGAGATAGGGATACGATGACATTATACTCAGGGAAAATCAGTGAGACACAAAAGGACAAATTCTGCAGGATTCCGCTCCTAGGAGGTCCCTAGAGTCATCAGAGCCACAGAAACAGAAAGTAGCATGGTGGCTGCTGGGGTGGGAATGTTCCCTTGAAAAGATAAATCCTGAGCTGTGTTTTGAGGATGTGCTGGGGCAAGAGTTGGTGTTCCCAGTAGAGGGAACAATATAAGCAAAAGTTCAGTGGCATGAAAAAGCACGGGGATGTTTTAGGAACCATAGCCTGAAATTGCTAAGCAAGAGGAAGAATGTCAGAGAGAGGAGGAGAGAGAAATATAGGGAGATAAGAGAAGTCAGGCAGCTGCCGGATCCCACTGCATGCGTTCTAGGTTAAGGAGCTTTGACAACACCTAAGCCATGCTAGAGAAGTGTGATAACATCTTTGAATTTGTATTTAGAGCTCTGCTGCCCTGAGGAGGCTGAGAACAGCAGAAGCTGAAGGGCAGAAAAATTAATTAGGAAGCTAAGGCAATAGTTTTGCAGAGAGATAATGAGAGTCTTAACTCAGGTGGAGGCAGTGGGAATGGAGAGGAAGGGACAGGTTTGAAACGTTTTAGGAGGCAATAAGCAGACAAACCACTTCAGTGTAGATTGGGGGTGGGAGGCTGGGGGAAGGCTGAGTCTTCGCCGGATGACGCGCAGCCTTCTGGCTGGGATGAGTGGGTGGATGCTCATCATGCCACTAATAGATGAAAGGATCCAGGAGGGTTTGAGGAGGTGTCTGCCTCCAGTCATGCCATGAAAGGAGCAGGTTTGAGGAGGGAAATTATGAGTTCAGTTTTCAACATGTTCAGCTTAGACAAATAGAAATCATGTATAGGAGGATAAAAAGAAGAAAACAAGGAAAGGGTGGAGAGCAGTGTGAGTCAGTCAGGGTGGAGGAGGAAACAATGCCCTGCTTGGCTTTGAGGCCACAGTGCATCACATAGTATAGCCGTGTGCTCTCCTTATGGGTCAGTTTCCTTCTTGGAACCTGGTTCTAGCAACTGGTGGGACCCTGAATAGCAGATAGGTTCATCTGTGGTTTTCAATCAGGTGATTGACTAGAGGTAGGATAAAAGACCTAAGGATAGGTAGAAAGGAGACAGGAGGGACAGAACAACAGTGACCATGATTAAAAGTTCAGATTCCAGCTGGGCGTGGTGGTGCACCCTTGTAATCCCAGTACCTGGGAGGCGGAGACAGGAGGATTGCTGGTTCGAGGACAGCCTCAGCAAGTAGTGAGGCTCTCATCAACCTAGTGAGACAGTTTCAAAAAAAAAAAAGGCTGGGGGTGTAGCTTGGTGGTAGAATGCTCTTCAGTACAAAAAAAAAAAGGTCCAGATTCAAAGGTCACTTTCACATACTCTAATCACAAACAGCACTATTAAATTAATTATTAGACTTTATGTATAGATCATCTGATTACTTCAACTATATGTCATACCTTTGATCAAACCCTCAATTGTCACATCAATGTATTACTTTTTATTTTATTTTGGTACTGGGGATTGAACCCAGGAAGATTCTACCTCCAAGCTATATCCTTAGCTCTTGTATTTCATTTTTTATTTTGAAACAAAGTCTCCCTAAGTTGCTGAGGCTGACCTTGAACCTGCGATCCTGCTATCTCAGCCTCCCAAGTACTGGGATTATGGGTATGTGCCGCCATGCCCGGTGAATGTATTATTTTTTAGGCAGAACAACAACAACAAAAAAAACCCTGATGGGGAAATTATTAGAGATTTTTTTTCATCAAGAACAAAGAAGAAGCCGGGAGTGGTGGCGCATGCTTGTAATCCCAGTACTTAGGAGGCTGAGACTGGAGGATCCGGGTTCTCGTCCAGCCTCAGCTACTTAGTGCTAGGCCCTCCGCAACTTAGTGAGACCCTATTTCAAAATAAAGAACAAAAAATCGGGCTGGGGGTGTAGCTCGGAGGTAGAATGCCTCTGGGTTCAATCCCCGGTACTGCAAAAAAAAAAAAAAAAAGAGCAAAGAAGAAAATAATCTCTAGTAGAAAAATATATCCAGTCTCCAACACAAAGGAAAACTAAAAACACCCTCTTAGATCATATCCCGGCACTATAGATTTTGCGTGTATAAATATAACTAGTGCGGTCCTCTCCAATTCCCCCGTACTCTACCCTGTTTCTTACAGTGTCCCTGTCTCTCAGAGTGTGTACTTCTTTCCTTCCCTCAATAAAATCAATCGGTGCCTCACTGTGACGGGTCCTTAACTTCTTTTCTGTGAGGACATCAAGAAC
>PVJS01003234.1:52050-77329 GCA_004027185.1 Glis glis
AAAAAAAAAAAAAAAAAAAAAAAAAAAGAACCTTCACAGAGTATGGCGCATGATTGTAATCCCAGTACTTGGGAGGCTGAGACAGGAGGATCGCAGGTTGGTGGCCAGCCTTAGCCTCTTAGCAAGGCCCTCTGCAACTTAGTGAGACACTGTTTCAAAATAAAAAATAAAATAGGGCTGGGGGTGTAGCTCAGAGGTAGAGCAACCCTGAGTTCCATCCCGAGTACCATACACACACACACACACACACACACACACACACACCCTTCAGTCTGAGTGGCAGTCTGTCACCCCTTTGTCCTGGTGACAAAAAAAAATCATTGTTGCCACCATTTGCACCATGGGGAAATAGTTTTCAACCTGTAGTTAAAGCTGTTGCAGGGTGAGAATGACCAAAACAGCTGTCTTTTTTCTATACTGCCCTGTGAATGAATAACTTTGCCTATGTCCCCAACACTATTTTCAAAGTTGCAATCACACAATACCAGTATTATGTGTGTGCCTGCGAGGGCCGTCCTTCAATTTCTGGATAACTCCTGCCATAAATCTTCCCCTGTCTGGGAACTATTACAGCTCTTTTATTTGCACCTTCAAATTCAGAACTGGCTAATAGCCTGTTTTGCATCACTCCCATAATTGTTTCCCATTTAGCAATCTGTTCTCTGCACGTCCCGGACTTCTGTGTCTCTAAGGCAGAAACTCCATAAGTACTTAAAAAATTTTCTCATCACTCAACACTAGCCAATAAAAAACAGAAGGTCGGCACGTGGTTTTATTAATTTGGGCAGGAGGAGGTATTCCAACCGGGTCCTTTTGCTCTTGCCAGGTTCAAACATGGCGGGGCGCAGCCAGCCCTTCTAGAACACTCAGCTCACTTTCCAGCAGTCCCGCCGGTCTTGGCGCTCCTCTTTTCTTCTACCTTAGGTCCCGGCCAGTGGTTCCAGAGGGTCAGACACCGCGAGCTTGACAGCGCCCTGGCCCCGCCCCCGCGCGCGGGCCCGCCCACCACCCCGCCAGCCAATGGCAGGCCGCGCTGCGCGGCTCGGCGGCGCGGCCGGCCCCGCCCCCAGCCTCGCTGTGGCCCGCGGCGTCCGGCCCTTGGCGCGGCTCTCGCAGCGCGGACTGGCCGTGTGGTCGCGGGTCGCGAGTGTCGCCGCTGCTTGCAGCTCCGCTCGGCGCCGCCGCGGCTGTGAGTCCCGAGCCTCCGCCATGGACTTCGAGGACGGTAAGCGGCGCCTCGCCGGTCTTCGCGGCGGGCGGGAGGCGGCGGCCTGCGCCGGGGGTCTGTTTACCGTCCCAAGATGGCCGTGTGGGCTTTGTTCTGCGGCCCGAGGCCGCCCGCCCGCCCGCCCCGCCGCGGGCTCGACCCCAGCGCCTCCTCCGGCCCCGCGCCCGGGGCGGCCGGCCTGGGGTGGGCTGCCGGCGGGGCCGGGGGCGGCGGCGGCCTGGGCGCGGGGCCCGGCTCCCGGCCCGTCCCGGTGCGTGCACGCCCGGCGCCAGCCCCGGCCCCGGCCCGGCGGAGGCGGCTCGGCCTCCACCTGCTCGTGCGCGGTCGCCCCGCCGGCCGCGACCCAGGTCGCCTTTGGTCCAGCCTCGGCCCCGCGCGACTGCTCGCCGAGCAGAATGTCCACGGGCCCGTGCACCGGCTGTCTGGCCGTCTTAGTTTAAGATGAGTTTAAAGGGCGTCAGTTAGCTTTATGGCTAGGTGGCTGTTCATACAGAATGAGAAGCAATATGTTTCCTGGTTAGCAAACTGGGATATTTTATCCACCCAAACGTATCTAGTTGTAAATACCTCATTTTCAGTAATTTAGTAAACCAAACACTTTTTTTCTTTGGCTTGTGTGTGATTAGGACTTAGTTAATCAGAATTCTGGCACAGCAAGCATCAGATGCCCTTCACATCCAGACCTGTACGCAGCAGCCTGTGCTGGACTTAGTGATTAGATAAATGGAATCTTTACAATACCGTTTTCAGTCGTCTCTGATACCAGTTCTTTGTGTTCACAGGATTGCAAAGTAGAATTAATTTGGTTGTTTTCAGATCTTGCCCAACTTTTATAGAAACTGGTGTCAAGATGAAATGGTTTGCAGTGACAGTCTTAAGGGAGACATGGGAAAGAATTTGTGTGGTTAAATTGGATATAATACTTAGTAACTGGGAATTTCTAACAAAAACCAGTTCACTAAGTGCTGTAAGCCTCCAATCCCCCCCAAAAGATCTTTGATATGGAATAATTTTGATCTTAGCATAAAGTTTTGCAGAATGAGCTTTTGATTTTTTATTTGATTTCATGGTACAAAGAGTTAACACTTCCAAATCTTAAGTGTAGGAAAGGTAACAGAATAACCCTTTTTGTGGATACTTTTCAGTTATTTTGAAATAAGTTCAGCTCTTTAGAGTAGCATACTATGGTGTTTTTGTTTTAGTTGGTCTTTGACTCATTTTGACTCATAGTTTAAAGTTTTAGATGAATGTTTGAAGTGGCCAGAGTTGAGAGAGGAAATAAAACATTATTGTGTTTGCATATCAAAGATGACATTAGCAACACATTGGGTACAGTAGAGGCTACCAAGGTGGTGGTGAAGGGACAATGGGATCAGTAAGGGAATCCATTTTATGTAGAGAATTGAAATTAAAAATAAAACTCAAAAATTCAATATGTTTTTTTTTATTGCTATATGCCTACAATTATAAAAAGTGTTGGCTGGGCATGATGGCACACGCCTGTAATCCCAGTACTTGGGAGGCTGAGACAGGGGATCACAGGTTTGAGGCCAGCCTCAGCAGCTTAGTGAGAGACCCTGTTTCAATATAAAAAAGGGCTGGATGGGGGGTGTAGCTCTTAGGTAGACTGCCCCTGGATTCCACCCGCAGTAACCCCTCCTGCGCCAGAAAACCAAACAGAGTTAGTGATAAAATACTCCCTTTCTTACTGCTGCACATCCTCACCCACTACTGGAATTTGGAGGATGGAATTTGAATAACAGTGTATCTGAATGTAATCAGTATGGCGGGGTTCTTTGGGATCCAAATGAATGTTGCATTAAAGTTTGTACTTTCAATATTTATTTGTAAAATTAAATAAAGGATTTAACATCATTAAATTAGTTTTGACAAGGAAATTGGCAATTTTTTTTAGTGATGCCACTTCCTGGATGGATATAGCATCTACTCATATACATATATGCATATGCATTTCTCAGATAAGATCTTGAACTCTTTTTTTTTTTTTGTGGTACTGGGGATTAAACCCAGGGGCATTCTACCTCCAAGCTACCTGCAGCCCTATTTTTTATTCTTTATTTTGAAACAGGGTCTCACTAAGTTGTGGAGGGCCTCACTAAGTATCTGAGGCTGGCTGCAAACCTGCAATCCTCCTGTCTCAGCCTCCCAAGTACTGGAATTACAAGCGTGCACCACCACGCCCGGCTGATCTTGAACTCTTTAGAGAGCAAATTAAGCCTTAAAAGAAATACTAACCTTGAAAAAATTTGTGTTACATAGAATCAATTCTCAGATGTAGCTGCTTTTTACATTGTTTGATACATAATTTAATCTGTCTGCCTTTTTGTTACTCAGTATAAATCAATATTGGGTACCTTCTTTTGCCTATTATTGTATATCAGGTATTACAAACTACTTTTTATGTTGCCATAATTTGGATGATGAACCTGCACTTTGGGGAGGTAGTGAAGAAGAGATACATATTTTGCGAAATGGATATTGGTGGTTATTTGTACCCTAACTGCAGATAATTGAGTTAATGTCATTTAAAAATTATGTTTATTTTTGAATAGATGGGTATATAATTTTGGATTTTTGCTAATATTGCACTAATTCTTTTCTGTTAAATATGTCTTCATAGATTACACACACTCTGCTTGCAGGAATACTTATCAGGGCTTTAATGGTAAGTGTTATCTTTCATTTGTTCTTAAATTTGTTGAGGGAATACATTTCAGCTTTTTTCTTCCTATCCATAAAAATAATCCATGTAAAAAGCTAGTTCCACCTTATTTCAGACATTATTTTGGCTCTTTTATGTTGTCATACTATATATAGTATTGGAATTTGGGCATTTGGGATCAGAAAAAGTTAGGAGTTAAATCCATTTGATTTTTTGTCTGTTTTATTTAAATTATGATTCTTTTATTCCAAAGACCTTAACTACATGCTCAGTAATGAATTACAAGACACTGGCTGAGTTCGTTTTGTTGAATTAGAAATTTTGGTGTTTAGCAATGTAGATTAAGTGGTTTATTGGTTTGGTCCTGTATAGTTTCTATTGTAATGCATCTTTTTTTGTGTGTGTGTGGTATTGGGGATTGGACCCAGGGGCATTCTACCTCTGAGCTACACCCCAGCCCTATTTTTTTTTTTTTAAATTTTGAAACAGGGTCTTGCTAAGTTGGGTACGGCCTTACTGAGTTACCGAGGCTGGTTGGGAACCTGTGATCCTCCTGTTTCAGCCTCCCAAGTACTGGGATTACAGGTGTGCGCCACCATGCCCAGTTTGTATCTTGTTTTTGAGGCCATTTTTCTCACTCTGTATAAATGTGTGAGCCGTCTGGTGGAGCACTTGAAGAAGCCTGATTATTTCTTGACACAAACATGATGTTAGACTTGTGACTTCAGAGCAAGATAAAATCAGGAGAGATATGCAGAATAGAATTGGATGTTATTTTGATAGGTATTAGAGTTAAGTCCCTGCCAGACAGGATAATGACATACACAAAAAAACCACAGAACATTTGAAAGAGGGTAAAAAAAAACCCCGCTAAACACAATATATACGATAAACTTGAAGGAGAGGTATTAAAAATCCTGACTCCCAGAGAAATGCAAAATTCAGCTGTTGTATAGAATATAATATATTTACAAACTAAAACTGAAACAAATGTACTAGTAAAGAAGACTGTCCCATTTTATGGAAATTACCGTAGTTAATTTTTATTTATCATCTCTAAGGATTAAGAAGACAAAATTTGGAGTTGATGTAGACTAAAAAGGCTCAGCATATAGGAAGTAGTCAGTGTATATTAAGTGAATGTTGAAGAATGTATTTTGGAGGCGTGCGATATAATGAAATTACCAAAGGAAGTTTAATCTGCACCCATATGTAGGTTAGATTGGGGACTGGGAAATTAGCTAGGAAAGCATTTCATAAGTGTAACTTTAGGGATTTTATGACCTTGCATTTGGGAGATGATAATAGTAATTTAAAAAATACTAAGATGTTTTCTAGAGAAAATTAACAGAATTTGCAGGCTTACTAGTAATGGGTAGAAAATTGAGAGGGTTTTATAAAAAAGAACCCAAGATTTTTAAATTGGAGTGAGTAGGATTAGTGCTTTTACTGTAGAGATTTTGAAGGACAGAAAGCTTTACTGGAGAATTGGATTAATGTCTAAAGATAGGACTTGAAATGCAAAATCATGCAGGGCCAGAAGTTTATTTCCTTATTAGTGTATAGTGTTAACAAATAAGATCTAATTCAACTGGGTGTGGTGGCGCACACCTGTATTCCTAGTACTTGGGAAGTTGAGACAGAAGGATCAAAGATTCATGGCCAGCCTCAACAACTTAGTGAGGTCCTCCGTAACTTAGTGAGACCCTGTTTCAAAATAAAAATAAAATAGGACTGGGGGGTGTAGCTCAGAGGCACACCCGAGTTCAATTTCCACTACCACAAAATAAAGGATTGGGAATTAAAAACAAAACAAAACAAAAAACTAGTGCTATGACATTTATTTTTTTTCTCTTAATTTTAGTTCCAATAGTGGTTTTCATCTGAGGGTCATGGAATCCCCTGAGGGTGACAGAATCCCCAGGGGAGCTTTTTCAACATATATTTATTCAGGTTAGACCCTAGATTGCTTGGATGTTAATTTTAGGGCAAGTGGTCCCTGGCTCTGTATGTGTTGCAAAAGTACTATGAGTGATTTTGGCTTTCACCTCTAGTTTAAGACCACTAATGGAAAATGCTTTGGTGTCTTAGTTATTTGTATTTTACAAATGAGGAGCTTCATTTCAGGGATTTGACTCTGTTATTTAGTGCTTGGCTGTGTGTCAGGTATTATTCTAGGAGCTGGGACTACAACAGTGAACAAAATGGATAAATATTCCTGCCCTTGTGGAGCTTCCAGTCTAGTGATATGAAGTAGACAGAAAACAAGATAAAATAATATAGATTGTATGTTAGAACATAACATTTGCTAGGGAGAAAAATAATGCAGCAAAAGGGCAAAAGTGTGCGTGTGCTGTGATTTTTAAGAGAGTTGCTGAGGAAGGACTCATGAAAAAGGTGACATTTGAGCATAGATTTAAGGGAGGTGAGACTGTCTAGGGAAAGAATGTTATAAACTTTAGGAAATAAAAGATGTGTAGGTACCAAATGAAGCCAACAATCTATTTCCTTGTTGACATTGTATTTTCTAGCTTTCTTCTGAAATAAAGTAGGAGGCATTAGAAAAATAACATGTCAGTGTACAGATTTCCTCCACACCATTTTTTGGAAGGAAGTTGTATTTTCTAGTGTCTCCATGTTTTCCTTTTTGCTTCCTAAGAACTGTTCTTATGTAAATAGCAGAAAGAAAAAGGGAGAACACTCCAGGTAGAGGGAATAGCATGAACCAAGATAGGGCTAAGTATGCAGTTGCAGAGAGACTTAAAAAGACCGGCTTGACCACAATAGGTCATTTTTGTTTTTTCGGTACCGGGGATTGAACCCAGGGGCGTTCTACCTCTGCGTTATACCCCTGGCCCTATTTTTTATACTTTATTTTGAAACGGGGTCTCACGAAGTTGCGGAGGGCCTCACTAGGGAGAGAGAGAGAGAGAGAGGGAGCACTGAGGCTGGCCGCGAACCCGGATCCTCCGGTCTCCGCCTCCCAAAGTATTGGGATTACAAGCGTGCGCCACCAAGCCCGCCACAATAGGTCATTTTTGTTGAGAGGACAAGTCCTAAGAGGTGAGGTATAGCTAATAGGCATTGAAAATCAAAGGCAATTTGATTATGGTGCTTCTTATATATGAGAAAACCTGAAAGAGGTTTGGTAGTGAATAGTGCAGATACAGGGGAAGAGCATGCCAGGTAGAGGGAGCAGTAAGGCAACAATAGGGTGTATGCCTGTTGTGTTCTAGAACAAGGAGCCTGGTGTGGCTGGAGTAGAATGAACAAGGGTGTATAGTAGATACTGATGTTAACAGGTGATGGGCAGATCGTTAAAAGGTAGGATTTCTCATCTTTGGTGCTGTTGATATTTTGGATTAGATAATTTTTTGGTGTGTGGTAATGTCCTCTGCATTGAAGAATGTTTTGCAGCATCCTTGGCCTCTATGCACTAGATGTCAGCACCTGCCCCTTTGTTGTGACAGCCAAAAATATTTTCAGACATTGCCAGTGTCCCTCAGGGGTGGGGGGGGTGGTGAAATTGCCCCAGTTAAGAACCATTGCTATAGGACCTTATAGATTATCTTACGGCTTTGGCTTTTACTTGGCTTTGGCTTTTACTTGGAGTAAAATGGAAGTCATAGGAGGGTACTGAGCATACAGCATGATTTAACTTATATTTGCCAGAATTATTTTGGCTTTTGTCTTAAGAATAAACAGAAAGGGAGTAAAAGTGGAAGCAAGAAGACCAGCTAGGAGGCTGTTTATTTTTATGTTTTTGCTGTAGGTACTGGGGATTGAACCCAGGGCATTGCACATACTAGGCAAGTATGTGAGCTACATCCCCAGCAGAAGGTTGTTGAAATAATCCAGGTGATAGGTACTGGCAGCCTGTACTATGGTGGTAGTAGTGCAGACGTGGTGAAAAGTAGTTCCATTCGAGACGTACTATCACAACTAGTTAGTAATTTGATCTTAAGTTAGTTTTTCCCTTCACACCTTCTTGTCTCATGTTTTAATTATGAGTTTTAACTTTTTAAACTTATTTTATCTATAAATCTGCCTGTATCTGCATCTATATCTATATCATAGTGATCCAAGCAATGGCATGGATTGGATTCAAATTATTAGGCCAGCTTTAATTTTCTGAGTAAATTACTTTCTTTTTTTTTTTTTCGGTACCGGGGAATGAACGCAGGGGTGTTCTACCTCCACGCTACGCCCCCGGCCCTATTTTTTCTACTTTATTTTGAAACCGGGTCTCACGAAGTTGCAGAGGGCCTCACTAAGAAGAGAGAGAGAGAGACAGGGAGAGAGAGAGAGCAAGAGAGCTGAGGCTGGCTGCGAACCCCGATCCTCCGGTCTCCGCCTCCCAAAGTACTGGGATTACAAGCGTGCGCCACCACGCCCGGCTTACTTTCTCATTTAACATTATAGTAAAGAGAACCTGTGTTCTTATAATTTTACCTTACAATTGATTTTTTAGAATCATCTGGTAACCTGGAAGGCAATTAATTTATTTATTTGCCTATCGTATTTCCTTATAATTACATTGATTGTATATAACATAAAGACTTTTCCTAATTAACTGAATAGTGACAGTAGCATGAACAGTAAAGCAGAGTCACTGGCATGTAAAGTTAGCTTAATTTTTTGTGTGCTGTATAGTGCTGACATATGGTAAGTTTTCAATAAATGTGAGTCATTCTATGATTCCATAGTGAAATAAAAACATAACGAAGCCAGGCACGGTGACGCACACCTGTAATCCCAGTACTTGGAAGGCTGAGACAGGAGGATTGCAGGCCAGCCTCAACAACTTAGTGAGATTCTTCAGCAACTTAGTGAGACTCTCAGCAACTTAGTGAGATCCTGTTTTCAATAAAACATATGATAAAAAATATGATAAAAGGGCTGAAGGTATAACTCAGAGGTAGAATGCCTTTGGGTTCAATCTCCCGTACAAACCTCCCCCAAAACCAAACCAAAACAAAACAAACACCACAATGAATTAAAGAAGGGAAGAAACTAAAGGATATATTATTCAGGGGCAGCCACTGCTAATTAAAAATGAGCAGAAATAACAAAATACAAGATTTTTTGCTTTCCTGTACCTGACTAAACCTAATCTTATTTATTTATTTATTTTTTTCTGGAACTGGGGATAGAACCCAGGGACATTCTACCTCCGAGCTACACTCCCAGCCCTAGTTTTTATTCTTTTTTTTGAAACAGGGTCTCAGTAAGTTTCTGAGGGCCTCACTAAGTAGCTGAGGATGGCTGCAAACCTGCGATCCTCCTGTCCCAGCCTCCCAAGTACTGGGATTACAAGCATGTGTCACCACACCCGGCTCTAATCTTATTTTTTAATGTGAGACTGTAGAGGAAAACTTTTTATGTTGAAAGCTTTATTCTCAAAATTGTTCTTTGTATGAGAGACACAGGCATATGTTATACTTACAAACAATAAGGCAAATAGTTGACTATTTTATTAGTGTAGAAATGTGTTGTTGACAATATGGTAACCATTAGCTACATGAATCTTTTGAGCCCTGGAAATGTGGATAGTCTGAATTGAGATGTGCTGTAAGTAAATTACATACCGGATTTGAAGTATTAGTATGAAAGACCATATAAAGCATCTCATTAATATCCTTTGTGTATTGATTAACTTTTTGTATCTTTTTGTATTCTATTATAGTAAAATCCACTGATATGTCTTGTACTTTGAATGAGCCTTTTTTCCATGTATGATTCTATAATATCAATTAATTGGAAAATATTGATTTATTGAGTTATGCAGATTTTCCAAGTATTGATAGATTTTATTGTACAATATAAAAAGTCATAGTAATATTACCACCAACCTTAATAGAAAAAAGTTTAAATATTGGAAAACTATCAAGCTGAAAGTGGTAGATACATGTTTTATAAAATTCTAATTTTCACTTGAATTATGGATTTTATCATTGGGAGCAATTATTGTCATTTATTTTCCTTGAAGTGATCTAATTCACAAACCAAGCCACTGGCACAGTGTCTTCCTGGAAAGAACTGTGATACTTTGGTATGCAGCAAAATTGCTTGATGCGTACTTCCTGATTCATTACTTGACATCAAAAGATGATTAAATCAAAGGTCATGATTTAATATTAATACTGCTTCATCAAGGACATTTTTAACTGAAAGTAGCATTTTTATTATTTTTTACTGTGGGTATGTGATGTTAAGTCTGTTGCTAGCCACTGCCTTGATTTTTACTAAAGACCTAGCAGTTTTACCTATGAGTGCTTTTGTACCTTAAATGCAAATGTTAACACCATGAAAAAGGCAAATAATGCCCTAGTATTATTTACGAAAATAGATTTAACCTTGTGGACCCCTGGAAAAGTCTCAGCAACTCTCAGGGATCAGCTGACTATTCTGTGAGACTTGATCCTCTAATATATATTTTAAAAAAGGTAGTAAAAAATCAGACCCTTACCACAAAACTAGTGTAAATTTATGATGAGGTCACAAACACCATAATATAAGGTAGAATATCAGAGCACCTCATAAGCTTTACAGGCATTTGTAAGTAGAAGAAAGATGATACTCAACTGAGTCAGTATCAGTAAAAGTTTTCTTGAATTGATTGGCCTTGAAATGGACTTTAAAAGATTAAAAGGTTTAAATAAGCAGATATTTGGAGTGGTAGAAGGAAATGTTTCAGATAGAAGCAATAGCATGAGGCTAGACAGGATGAGATAGGATGATTTTGGGAAAATCATTTAATCTCTTTGGACTTTAGTCCATTGAGGTTCATAGAAAATTAAATTTGATCATTTGGGTTGCTTTTAAAATTTCATGATTTTGAGTAGTGTTTTTGTAATTATTCTAATTATTAATATCTTATACATTAGAATAAGAAGTATTAAATGATTATAAATTAGTATTTTTAAAATAGAAATTAAGATATTTGCTCTGTGTACACTATTGTGTTTACATATAAATTTACAAAGAGTAGTAATGAAATATTTCCAGGGACTTTATAGGAAGCATTCTAAATGGTTGCTTTAAGTTTTCACTTTCATAATCATAAACTAATTTTGGTACCTCTTACTATATTTTTCATGCCAGAGGTTGAGATAAAATTGCGGTACAGTAAAAATATCCAGTATCCTTATGATATTAGAAATTTTTTTAATGTTTGGGTTGCTAGAATTCATATTTATTTTTATTCAAAGGAATTTGAGGATTTAAGTATTTGTTGAGTACTTATTTACAGAAATGGCACCAATGATTGGTTCCAATCTTTGATTTTACTTTTTATTTATTTATTTTTTTTTTGCGGTACCGGGGATTGAACCCAGGGGTGTTCTACCTCCGCGCTACACCCCCGGCCCTATGTTTTTATACTTTATTTTGAAACTGGGTCTCACGAAGTTGCAGAGGGCCTCACTAGGTAGAGAGAGAGAGAGAGAGAGAGAGAGAGAGAGTGTGAGCTGAGGCTGGCCGCGAACCCGGATCCTCCAGTCTCCGCCTCCCAAAGTACTGGGATTACAAGTGTGTGCCACCACGCCCGGCTTGATTTTACTTTTTAAAATACCTGTTTTAGTTACTGTGAACATGGCTAGTTGAAAATGTGTCTGCTTCTGAGATTTTAGACATTTTGAAAGCAATTAGCTGCAGAAAATAAGTATAGTGTATTTATGTCATAGCATACTTAGGTCAAAAATAATCTCTTGATGTTATTAAATGCTAACTTTTCTTGAGAATACAAATTGTGTATTATTATCTTTATATGTGCTGTAATACCAAATCAAGGCCTTATAGTAGTAGTCCTCTAGTCAAATAAATATTGGTAAAATTGAAAATAATTCCAATATAGAACTTTTTAGTTAATAATATGCTTTGCTTTGAAATATCAAGCTTTGTTAGCAAATATGATTTTTTCATAGATTATAATTTTTGTGTTTTTTCCTTTGGTGTCTTGAATTTAGCTTAAATGTTAATGATAACTATCTCAGGTGATTGATGTGAATATCTTGTGTTTTATGTGAAGTTTGAGAGTGGTATATTTTACTGAAAATTTCTTATTGACTCTCTTTTAGGAATGGATCGTGATTATGGCCCTGGATCTTATGGAGGTCTGACATTCAAGGATATTTATCTAAAAATTCTTCTTTTGAATGCCAGAAAAGGTGAGCATCATTTAATTTTTTTTTTTTAAACTCTTATAGGGATGGAGCGTGACTATGGCCATGGATCCTATGGGGGTCAAAGATCCATGGATTCCTACCTAAACCAGTCATATGGCATGGACAGTCACAGTGGTGGTGGTGGGGGTAGCAGGTAAATTTGCTTAATCACTTGACCAAATAATTAGACAACTGTAAGATTCTGAATATATTCTCTTAAATATTTCTTAGGCATGTTATGATACTTGAACTTTGCTATTTGGTATTGAATAATCACCTTAAGTGTTTAAAGGTGTTAATTAATGGGTATAAAATGATCTCAGGTTCACTGATAGACATTATTTTAGGAGAACCCCAGGTAACTATTATCATTTCAGTTAAGATATCCTGTCTTTAGCAGTGAACATTTTTTTTACTTCTTTTATTTTTAACTCTTTATCAGTCAAAATGTCATGAACAAATAATATAAAAAATACATTATTGAAAGTATTTGTGAAACTTTTTCTTAATGATTAAAAGAAAATCTTTTCTAATGCGGGATGTTATATAAAGCAGCAAAACAGTCTCAGAATGGGTTTAACTGAACCAGTATAGCAACATTCCATTTCTAAGAAACATTCAAGTTTTCTTTTAATTTTAAAGTGAGTTGCAAGAGCATATTGTAATAATAAGAATGTTCTTTGAATCATGTCCAGGTTATTTATTGGCAGTTACTACTTGCACCAAAACACTTGTGCTAAAGGTTAGGAGCATTGTTTAAAGCCATGAATACTGTACCTTTGACTACAGTCTAGATTGTATTTTTATTTCACTGTTGATACTGTGTAAAGCTTAAACTTAAACAACTACAGGCTTTAGGGTTGACCATATTTCAGGAAAAGGGAGTCTACTTTTTGAGTCACAAAGCTTCTTGCAGAGTATAAGTAAAACTAGTTAGACATTTGAAACCATCATCCTTCTTCATAAATTGAAGGATCCGGATTCCTTAATGATGGACTGAATAATGCTTACTTTTCTTCTTTCTGCTTTAAGTATGCCTCTATGGTTTATAGTAGAAAAAAAATCAAGAAAACAAACAGTTAACAGCAATTTTTCTAACATGATAGGAGTTTTGAAATATTAGTTGGAAAAAGGAATGATTTTTATATGGTTGCTAGGATTCAGAAGTTAATAGTACCTTCTATTTAGTGATTTGTAAATAATTGAAGTAATGTAACACATTTAAATGTTTTAATATATCAGTTATTGCCCTATTACATTGTAAATGTAATGTGTATAAACTATTTCTGTAGATGTTATCATTTATCTTATGTGTAATTGTGGGCCTTTATAAAGCCGTGTTGTAAGATAACAAGCAACTTTTGTAATCCATGGTTTGGATTTGTGAGAAGTAAGATGATTTGTTTCTCTGTTGACTCTATTACAATGTTGAGGAGACTGTGTGCTCCCTTCTTTAGATAGTTTAATGTGCTAATCTCCTGGTAGGAAGTAGTTTTTCAAACAATTGAAGACATTATAAAATGTGTTCTTTCTCATCTGCCTTGAAAATTCATATGCAGAGGGATATGTTGGTGATCTTCTATGTTCTATTTTATGTGTTTATCCTAGATTTGTTAGATTTACTAGTTTACAAGTAAAAAAGTGATTATGGATTGATTATTGACCTTGGCTGAAGTTTGGCAGATTGTCAATTTTTATAACATGAGATAATTCCTTAAAATTTGATTACTACAGACAAAATGAGGCAGTTTTGTGATATAGATTACTGGGATATGAAAGGATTGCTCTGTGTCACAAATGGCTTACTCTATTTAGTCTTTAATTTGTGTCCCTAGGAAAGCTAAAATATTGTAAATGCTTTGTAATTTTCAATATTAGGGATGGAGTCAAAGAAAGTCTGAACAGTTTGTGACCTTTAGCAAATGACCTTTTCTAAGACTAGGGCTGGGCTTAAGTAATGACAGACAAATCTTTTCTTCTTCGTGAAATAGAAAAGCTGCTAAAAAGCAGATTAAGTTAAGGTGTACTAAACTCAATTCATATTTAGAAATTGACCCAGATAGCTTTCTATCTGGTTTCATGTTGAACTGCCCAGCCCTAATCAAGTGTGAACAAAAGTAGAACTGTGCAAACCAGTATGATATAAATGATTTTTAGTTGATAAATGTCATCTGATAAATTGTCTTTTGAATTGTCTAACATTAGTAAGCTTACTTTTGTTTTTTCCCTCACTGTGCAACTTTTCCAGGTTTGGACCTTATGAGTCTTACGACTCCAGGTCTTCTCTGGGTGGGCGAGATCTGTACAGATCTGGCTATGGTTTTAATGAACCCGAACAAAGCCGCTTCGGAGGTAGTTATGGTGGTCGATTTGAGAGCTCCTACCGGAATAGCCTTGACTCTTTCGGAGGTAGAAACCAGGGCGGGTCTAGCTGGGAAGCACCTTACTCCCGTTCAAAATTGAGGCCTGGGTTTATGGAGGACAGAGGAAGAGAGAATTACTCTTCCTACAGCAGTTTTTCTTCACCCCATATGAAGCCTGCACCTGTAGGCTCTCGGGGGAGAGGAACGCCTGCTTATCCTGAAAGTACGTTTGGAAGCAGAAACTATGATGCTTTTGGAGGACCATCAACAGGCAGAGGCCGAGGCCGAGGAGTAAGTACAACAGAATCTTTTCAGATTCTTTTCACTAGTCACTCTTTTAAACCCTTTCAAGACCATGGTTTTCAACTAGAATAAACACTGTTCATCCCAGTGTATTTTAAACAAAAGCTGAGTCATAAACATAAGTTCTAGGTTGACTGTAAAAGTTTTTCCAGCACCTCAGAAAATAAGTGGCAGTTTGAGATGATTGTTCATAAAGTTATGCCAAATCTCCCTTTATTAAAAAGGTGAGGATATTAGGTTTGGTCTAAAAGGGGTTAAAAGGAGTTGCATTTTTCCTTGTAAACACTAGCAGTTTTGCTAGTGGGACAGTTCTTGGATTATTGGATTATTGTAAAAGGTAACTGAACCCTTTTTGAGTTTTTGAGTAGTTTAAAGGTGCAATGTATGATTAAATATTTATACTTTATTACTAAACTCTAGCAAGTAGAATTTCTTTAGAGCTCCATGTTTCACATTAAACCTTACAAGGGACTAAAAGTTGGTGATAGGTAGGTCAGGATAGCATCGTGAAGAAGTTGATGTGTATAATAGGTTGTAGAATGATTTGTGGTCAGTATAGTTTTGCTAACTCATTCTCTTACAATGTGTCCTGTTGGTGGTTGTTTTATTTCCCCTGTGTCATTAGCTTTACTGTGGAGAAATAATTTCCTACCCGTACAGACATGTTTGTGGCTCTTTCCTATGAACTAATATTTTGTAAATTATTACTTAGATGAGTAAATATAGGCCTCAGGTGTTTAATTTCAGGACATATAGTGCAAAGATTATGCTCTTAGGCAACTATGTTCTTAGGTAACATGATTGATATGAATTTTTGCTTAGTAAGTATATGTAGATTGTGGGATTATTATGCAGTTTGGCCATAATAAAGACTATTGTATTTTTGATATAATGTAAGATATTTTTTGGAAATCCAGTTGCTTTTAATATTCTCTTTGCAGAGGAAAGTACTTTTAATAAAAAATATAGTAGGGTACAAATTTTTGACTGTTCATTAGCCTTTGGTATATCAGTGTAGTTTGTCATACTTATGTAGAAAATTTGCATTTTTAGCAGTTACTCTTTACTTATGTAAAATGCATTGCACCTTTAATGGATAATTAATGAAGATTTTTCTGATGTGACTATATAAATTACCTGGAAAGATTTATCAATTCTACTAGGCTAAATAGGTATTCCTAAGCATAATATACAAATGTAAGCAACTATGTTGCTGCTCCATCCTACTTGATGATTGATTGTAGGTTAATTGAAAATAGTTGGAGTAATAGGCTTTGGGTTTTGAAATTAAAAATCCATTCCAGTTTTTGAAAAATTGGGAAGCACTACATTTTCCATACTTTATATTATTTTAGGCAAAGGATTTTTCCTAATGAGACCTCACATATCAATTTTGTTTTCATAGTAGTAAATCAAGTATTCCTGTACTTTGTATTTACCATTCTAGTCTGAATGGACTTTTCTTTCTTTCCTCCTGTCAATGAAGTAGATGCACCGATAGGATCTTCATTTTTAATCTTCACTTGTACAATTCCCATTGGGTCCTTCTCTTCAGATTACTCCTCAATCTTTACCTTCTAAAATTAAGCGTAGCAGAATAAAATTCTGTGGACATGTGGCTTCTTGGTGTAGTGGATTTTGCTAATGGCAAGAGAAGAGGAAGGGACACAAAGAGTCGTTTGGTGGCATGACTCTTCATCTGTAAACTTTTGCTTCTTGGGCTTCTGGGTCAGAATTTGTTTCTCTAGGTAAGAATGTGAATGGAACGTCAGATGCAATTCTTTATCTGAAGTGTGTCTTGGAAGTTGATGCATGGTTATGCTTTAACTCTCCTATTTCATACTAATGTTCCATCTCGCCTTCTCATTCATTCCCTTTTTCAACAGGGAGAAATCCTAAATGATTTCTGGATCTTTTTTACTTCAAACTACAAATATGATCTTCTTTGTATAACTTAGCTTTAAGCCAGGTTTTAGTGAAATGAAGATTTCTTTTAAGGTCTTTTCATGGGAAACATCAATTAGGAACTCTGAAGAGGAGTTGTCAGAGAGTTGTACAAGTGGTAACCTTCCAACAGGCACATATGTTGTTTATGATCTCAGATAACTTTGAATGGTAAAAATAAAAAGATAGAAAATATCCACATTTGTTCTACTGGAAATAAAAATACTAATTCACTGGATTTGAGTTCATGTGATAATTTACAAAGTTTTTAAATGTGTTTTTTCAGAGTGGACATGTAAATAAAATTTAGTTACATTCCAGGGAATTTCCAGGTGAAAATTAGTAAATAGATAAAAAATAAAAATTTTGTATGAACTCATATTTTATCTTGGGACAATGTGATAATATTTCTTGATTTCACAAATTTACAGCATATGGGTGATTTTGGAAGCATTCATAGACCTGGAATTGTTGTTGACTATCAAAACAAACCTACCAGTGTGACAGTTGCTGCTGCAAGAGGAATAAAGAGAAAAATGATGCAGCCATTTAATAAGCCCGGTGGAACCTTTATCAAGAAACCCAAGCTAGCAAAGCCTATGGAGAAGATGAGCCTCAGCAAATCACCTAGTAAGTAAGAAAACATAATTGCTATGGTTCACGATACTTTTTATTTTTTAAAATCCATTGCTTTAAGATAAATTTGTAGTGTTTATTTAGAAAAGCTGCATAATTATAACTGTGGGAATTAGATCTCTGATCCCTAGTGTGGTAATTATATTAATCAGTTAGCACTACCCAGATACACTTTTCAAATTCACACACCCTGGTCTAGCCCTTTTTTTTTTTTTTTTTGGAATCCTGTGTGGTAGAGCCACATCACCTGTATTTTTAAAAAGGCCTTGCATGTGATTTTAATTCAAACCCCATTCTTGGGTGTTATATTTATTGTTGGAGGTTTTATTAAGGAAGTGGCATGTCATTATCATATAGAATCCCCCCCTTTTTTTGTGGTACTGGGGATTGAGCCCAGGGGTATTCTACCTCTGAACTACACCGCCAGCCCAATTTTATTTCTTATTTGGAAACAGGGTCTCACTAAGTTGCAGAGGGCCTTGCTAAGTTGTCGAGGCTGGCTTTGAACTCGTGATCCTCCTGTCTCAGCCTCCCAAGTACTGGGATTACAAGCATGCGCCACCATGCCTGGCTTAGAATCCTCTCTATAAGGAAAAATTTCTTGGTTCTTGGTACTAGGTAAAACTGTTTCTTTTAGAAAATTAATTTGTTCTTAATTTTCTGGATATGATGATTCCTAGAAATAATTCTACTTCTGTTTTTACATTGACCAATACAAAATTTTGAGTCAGTTTGAAAATGGAATTAAGAAAACTTCACTCATCATAGCATCAAGCTGGGTGCAAGGGCACACACCTGTTGTCCCAGCTACTTGGGAGGCTGAGGTGAGAGGATCACTTGAGCTTAGAGAGTTCCAGACCAGTGTTGGCAACATGGACACCATCTCAAAAAAAAAAAAGCAAACAAAACAGAATTGTCTTGATAGCATCAAGAAAAATAAAATACTTGGGAATACATTTAACAAAAGAAGAGCAAAACTTATACTCTGAAAACTGCAGAACATTGTTGGAAGAAATTAAAGAATCTAGATAAAACTAAACCAGGCAGGAGGACAACATTGTCAAGATAGCATTTCATGTCTTAAACTGATATACAAATTCAAGTGCAGTCCCTATTAGAATTTCAACTAATTAAGGATTCATACCTCAATGATTTGAAAACTTAACTACAAAGCAACAGTTTTCAAGATAGTGTGGTACTGAGACAAGGACAGACATATAGAGGTAAGTGGAATAGAGTTGAGAGTCCAGAAATAAAACTCAGACATCTATAAAATGACCTGGTTTTTAACAAGGATGTCAAGATTATTCAGTGGGGAGAGAATAGTCTTTTTGACAAATGGTGCTAGGGCAACTGGCCACCCACATGCAGAGGCTAAAATGTAAGATCTACTTGTAAGAGCTCAAACTATAAAACTCTTAGGAGAAAACATAGGGGAAATTTTTATGATTTTGGATTTGGCCAGAAGTTCTTCGGTAGGACACTAAAAGCATGAGGAACAAATAGAAAGTAGGTAAACTGGACTTTATCAAAATTTAAACCTTTGTACTTCAAAGAACACCATCAATAGAAAGTGAAAAGACAGTCCATAAAATGAGAGAAAATAATTTTGCAACTCACATGTATCCAATAAAGGACTTATATCCAGAATGTATAAAGAACACTTAGAACTCAGTGACAAAAATACAACTTAAATAGTGGGCAAAGAATCTAAATAGATGTTTATTCAAAAAAGATACATAAATGGCCAATAAGCACATGAAAAGGTACTCAATAGTTATTAGATATCAAGACCACAATCACATAGTACTTCACACCCATCTGGATGGCTAGAGTAAAGGATATATAAATGTGGTGGTACACAACTGTAATCCCAGCTACTAGGAAGGCTGGGACAGGAGGATTCCAAGTTCAAGGCCAGCCCTGGCAACTTAGTGGGACCCTGTTTCAAAATTTAAAAAAACTTTAAAAGGGCTGTGGATGTAGCTCAGTGGTAGAGTGCCTATGGGTTCAGTCCCCAGTACTGGGGGGAAAAAAGAAGACAGATGATAAACATTAGCAAGGCTGTGGAGAAATTTGAACACATCTACACTGCTGGCGGGAATGTAAAATGGGGCAGCACTTTGGAAAACAGTTTGGCAGTTCCTCAAACAATTACATATAATTATATGACACAGCTATTCTCCTCCCATGTATATACCAAAGTTAAATGAAAATATGGGTCCACACAAAACATAACACAGTCATACACTGCATATAACCATGTTTTGGTTAATGATGGACTACATATACAACAGTATATTCCATACATCCTCGGTGGTAGAAGTATATTATACTATACACCTAGGATGTATCTAGCTTTGTGTAAGTACACTCTGATGTTAACACAACAAAATAGCCTACGGATGCATCTCTCAGAACATATTCTGGTAGTTAAGCAATGTATGATTGTATGTGGATATTATTCATAGTAGCCAAAAGATAGAAAAAACTCAGATATCCATTATGGGATGAATGGATAAGCAAAGTGTGGTATGTTCATGTAATGGAGTATTATTTAGCTATACAATTGATGAAAAACTGATACATGCTATAATTTGAATGAATCTAGAAATGATTATGCTAAATTAAGGAAGTCAATCACAAAAGTCCATGTATTATATGACATGGGCATCCAAAATAGGGAAATCAATAAAATAGATTAGTGATTGTTTTGGGCTGTGGGGTGGGTATTGGCAGCATGAGGGGTGATACCTAAGAGGGCACCCAGTTTCTTTTTGAAATGATAAAAGTGTTCTAGAATTGATTTGATAATGGTTGCCCGTATCTGTGAATATATTGAAACACCATTGGATTGTACAGTTTGAATGGGTGAATTGTAGTCAATATAGCTTTTTAAAGAAAAGTTCAGAGCCAAATTGCTCTGTTACTTTTCTGTTTTATTTTTTAACTTTGTGATATATCTCTAAATGGGGTCAAGTGTATTTGAACAAATTATATTAAGTCAAAGATATAAATAAAAAAGTGGGTGTGGTAATGCACGCTTGTAATCCCAGTACTTGGGAGGCTGAGAAAGGAAGATCACAGGTTTGCAGACAGCTTCAGCAACTTAATGAGACCCTGTTTAAAAAAAAAAAAAAAAAAAATATATATATATATAGGGCTAGGGGTATAGCTTCGAGGTAGAATGCTCCTGGGTTCAATCCCCCCAGTACCACCAAACAAAACAAAACAACAACAAAAACAACAACAACAACAAAACTAAGGAGATATTTTCTTTTTTATTTATTTATTATTTATTTTTAATTGGTGCATTGTAATCATACAACTTGATGGATTTCAGGATGGTAGAAGTATACATGCACACAACGGTCAATTAGCCCTCCCCCAATTCCCACCCCCATTCCCTCCCCTTCCCTCTTTCTCATGCTCAGCATAATAGTTGACTTTGGTATATTTACATATATACATCCTATGCATTAGGGTGTTTCCCTCTTCCCCCCTTCCGTCCCCCTCATTTAGTACTCCTTCTTTGCTTATTTGAGGTTTTCTTGTCTTTATCTGGAGTCCCTCCAATGCCCTATTCTCCCTGTCTTCTGCATATTAGGGAGAGCATCTGACTTTTCACTTTTTGTGACTAACTAATCTCACTAAGCATAATGCTTTCTAATTCCACCCACTTTCCTGCAAATGATGTAATTTTGTTCTTCTTGATGTCTGCATAAAATTCCATTGTGTATATATCCCATAGTTTTGTAATCCACTCATCAGTTGATGGGCATCTTGGCTGGTTCCATAGTTTGTCAATTGTGAATTGTGCAGCTATAAACATAGATATGCATGCATCAGTCTGATAATTTGGTTTCCATTCTTTTGGGTAGATGCCTAGAAGTGGTATTGCTGGATCATAAGATAGGTTCATTCCCAATCTTCTGAGGATCCTCCACACTGTTTTTCAAAGTGGTTGCATTAATTTGCAATCCCACCAACAGTGTATTAGGGTTCCTACTTCTCCACATCCTTGCCAGCATTTGTTATTGTTTGAGTTTTTAATGATTGCCATTCTAATTGGGGTTAGGTGAAATCTCAGGTAGTTTTGATTTGCATCTCTGTGATTGCTAATGATGCTGAACATTTTTTTTTTTTTTTGCGGTACCGGGGATTGAACCCAGGGGCGTTCTACCTCCGCGCTACACCCCCGGCCCTATTTTTTTATGCTTTATTTTGAAACCGGGTCTCACGAAGTTGCGGAGGACCTCACTAGGTAGAAGGGAGGGGGGAGAGGAAAGAGAGGAGAGAGAGAGCGCGCATGCACATGCGCGCGCTGAGGCTGGCCGCGAACCTGGATCCTCCGGTCTCCGCCTCCCAAAGTACTGGGATTACAAGCGTGCGCCACCACGCCAGGCTTGATGCTGAACATTTTTTCATACACTTATTGGCCATGTGTATTTCTTCTTTTGTGAAGTGCCTATTTAGTTCACTCGCCCATTTTTTGATTGGGTTGTTTGTGTTCTTAGCGGTGACTTTCTTGAGTTCTCTGTATATTCTAGATATTAGTCCTCTATCAGAGGAGTAGCTGGCAAAAATCTTCTCCCATTCTGTCGGCTCTCTGTTGAGGTTTTTGATAGTTTCCTTTGCTGTGCAGAATTTCTTCAGTTTAATGCAATCCCACATATTGACTCTCTTTTTAACGTCTCATGCCTTTGGGGTCTTGTTGAGGAAGTTTTTGCCTGTGCCTGTGTGTTGAAGAGTTTGACCTATGCCCTCTTCAATTAACTGCAAGGTCTCTGGTCTGATTTCCAGGTCTTTGATCCATCTCGAATTGACTCTTGTGCAGGGTGAGAAAGTGGGGTTTATTTCCATTTTTCTGCTTGTGGTTTATCAGTTTTGCCAACACCATTTGTTGAGGAGGCTATCTTTTTTCCAGTGTATGTTTTTGGCTCCTTTGTCAAAAATCAATTGTAAGTGTGTGGATTTGCTTCTGAGTCTTCTGTTCTGCTCCATTGGTCTATGTGTCTGCTTTTGTGCCAGTACCATGCTGTTTTTATTACTATGGCTTTGTAGTATAGTTTGAAGTCAGGTATTGTGATGCCTCCTGCATGGTTCTTGTTGTTGAGAACTACTTTGTCTATTCTGGGTTTTTTGTTGTTCAAAATGAATTTAAGGACTGATTTTCTTCTATGTGTGTGAAGAATGACCTTGGTAATTCAATGGGTATTGCATTGAATCTGTAGATCACTTTTGGAAGAATGGCCATTTTGATGATATTTATTCTGCCTATCCCAGAGCATAGGAGGTCTTTCCATCTTCCAAGATCTTCTTCAATTTCTTTTTTCAATGTTTTATAATTTTCTTTGTAGAGGCCTTTTATCTCCTTGGTTAGGTTTATTCCTAATTATTTTATTGTTTTGGGGGATATCGTGAGTAGAAATGTTTTCTGGATTTCATTTTCAGTGGATTTATGGTTGGCATGTAGAAAAGCTTCTGATTTTTTAAGATTGATTTTGTATCCAGACACTTTGCTGAATTTGTTGATCAGTTCTATAAGCCTTTTGGTTGAGTTTGTTGGGGGTCTTCTAAGTATAACATCATGTCATCTGCAAATAGAGATAGTTTCTTCTTTCCCTATTTGTACTCCTTTGATTTCCTTCTCTTGCCTTACTGCTCTGGCTAGAGTCTCAAGTACTGTATTGAAAAGGAGTGGTGACAGTGGACATGCTTGTCTTGTTCCTGTTTTTAAGGGGAACTCTCATAGTTTTTCCCCATTCAACATGATGTTGACTGTGGGCCTATTGTATATTGCCTTTATGATGTTGAGGTATATTCCTTCTATTCCAATTCTATGCAGAGTTCTTATCATGAATGGGTGTTGGATTTGTCAAATGCTTTTTCAGCATCTATTGAAATGATCATGTGATTTTTGTCTTTAGTTCGGTTTATGTGGTGGATTACATAGATTGTTTTTCGTATGTTGAACCAGCCTTGCATTCCTGGGATGAACCCAACTTGGTCATGATGTATGATTTTTGTGATATGGTTTTGAATGCGTGTTGCTAGTATTTTGTTTAGAAGTTTTGTGTCTAATTTCATCAATGATACAGGTCTGTAGTTTTCTTTTCTTGAGCTGTCTTTATTTGGTTTTGGTATTAATGTGATGTTGGCTTCATAGAATGTATTTGTGAGAGACCCTATTCTTTCTATTTCATGGAATAGATTGAGGAGTATTGGGATTAGTTCTTCTTTAAAGGTTTTATAAAACTCACCTGGGAAACCATCTGGACCTGGGCTTTTCTTTGATGGTAGACTCTTTATTGCTTCTTCAATCTCTTTGATTGCTATTTGTTGATTTAAATTTTCTATATCTTCTTGATCCAACTTAGGAAGGTTGTACATGTTTAGAAATTTGTCAATTTCTTCAAGGTTTTCCATTTTGTTGGAGTATAGTTTTTCAAAGTAGTTCTGATTTCCATGCTATCGGTGGCAATATCACCTTTTTCATCTCTTATTTTAGTAATTTGGGTTGATTCTCTCTTTATTTTGGTTAGGTTGGCTAGTGGTTTATCTATTTTGTTTATTTTTTCAAGGAACCAGCTTTTGGTTTTGTTTATTTTTTTTGTATTGTTTTTTATTCTCTACTTTGTTGATTTCTGCTCAGATTTTAATAATTTCCTGTCTTCTGCTGGCTTTGGGGTTAGAGTGTTCCTGTTTTTCAAGGGCTTTGAGGTGTGTCATTAGGTTGTTTATTTGGTGATTTTCCGTTCTTCTTATGTGGGCACTCAGTGCTATGAATTTTCCTCTTAATACTGCCTTCAGGGTGTCCCAGATATTTTGATATGTTGTGTCTCTGTTTTCGTTTGTTTCTAGGAATTTCTTAATTTCTCCCCTTATTTCTTCTCGGACTCATTCCTCATTCAGCAGTGTGGTGTTCAATCTCCACATGTTTGAGGTTTCTCTGGGTCTTCTTATAGTTGATTTCTAGTTTCATTCCATTATGGTCTGAGAAGAGGCAGGGATTATGTCACATTTTTTGAACTTGCTAATACTCAGTAGAATAAGGTCTATTTTAGAGATGGTTCCATGAGCAGCTGAAAAAATGTGAATTCAGCTGTAGTTGGGTGGAATATTCTGTATGCGTCTACTAGGTCCATTTGGTTTATGGTGTTCCTTAGGTCTGAGGCATCTTTACTGACCTTTTGTCTTGAAGATCGATCTAGTGGTGTGAGAGGGGTGTTAAAGTCTCCCAATATTATTGTATTGGGGTCTATGTGTGATTTAATGTCACGAAGAGTTTCTTTTATGAAAGTGGTTGCACCTATGTTTGGGGCATAAATGTTGACTATTGTTATATCCTATTCCTTTTACCAGTAAGAAATGACGTTCTTTGTCTCTTCTGATATGTTTAGGTTTGAAGTCTAATTTGTCTGATATCATAGTTTCTACTCCTGCTTGTTTTTGCGTTCTGTTAGCGTGGATTACCTTGCTCCATTCCTTAACTTTTAGTTTGTGTATATCTTTACTTGTAAGGTGTGTTTCTTGCAGGCAGCATATAGATGGATTGTGATTTTTAATCCATTTTGCCACCTTATGTCTTTTGATTGGGGAGTTGAGTCCATTTATATTCAGCATGATTATTGAGAGATGAGTTTTAATTCCTAACATTTTGAGTTTTAGTTTCTGTTTAAGGTAGTGTTTGTTCTTTTCTTAGTTGTTTGTTTGACGGAAATCACTGTTTCTCTGGTTCTGGCCTTTCTTTATTATTTCTTCTTTTTTTTTTTTTGCGGTACTGGGGATTGAACCCAGGGGCGTTCCACCTCTGCGGTACACCCCTGGCCCTATTTTTTTATACTTTATTTTGAAACCGGGTCTCACAAAGTTGCGGAGGGCCTCCCTAGGTACAGGGGGAGAGAGAGAGAGAGAGAGAGAGAGAGCGAGCGAGAGCTGAGGCTGGCCGCGAACC
>PVJS01003235.1:0-58640 GCA_004027185.1 Glis glis
GTGTGCACGCTCGCGCACACATACATACACACAGAGGCACACACACACAGAGGCACACACACACACACACACACACACACACACACACACACACTGGTCCAAGTTTTCTAATTGAAGTATAATCTTGACTCCATCTTTATACTAAATATCTCATTTACAAATATATAGCCACGAGAAAGTTCAAATGTGAGACCACTGACAAAATTATTAAAAACAAAAATTGCAAACCAGTTAGAGTAAAGACAAAAACTACAAGGAGCAGGAGTCGTTTAACTGAGCCTGGAGAAAGCACTTTTTCCCACTTCCTCACTGCATGACCTTGAATCTCTCCCCTGAGCTCTCTGAGCCAGGCTTCCTTCAAACACGAAAATGGTCAAAATAATATTGACCTACCAGAATTGTTTTGAAGATTGAATGAACAGATAAGAGCTTTCAGCTTTCTTTCATTAAAGTCCACTATTGAGAAAGTGACAGATGCTGTGGGACCTTAGTCAACGTACGCTGCGCCATGTGACCGTCTAAACTGGTAATGTTTGGATCTACACATTGGCTTACTCAAATATCTGATTTTAAAGTTACTTTGTCTGTAGAGTATTTATCAAATCAGAAAAGAAAAAAGAAAGCAAAAGGAACACACTATGCTTTAAGAATTTCATAAAAAATATGCATTTAGGAGTCTGTATTTAAGCAATTTATTCCAAGAGAACTTTAATATTACCAGACAATCAAAGGTGTTTGTCAAGCTCCGTTGGATGCTCGTGGTGTGCTCTCCCTCTTGTAAACCTGAAGACGAATTCTATGGAATCAAGAACGGGTCCTTTGAGTCAGGTCTTCAAAGCACGGGGATTTTGCCCTCAGGTTTTATTATGGAGATTTATAAATGCACAGAAGAGCTGAAAGGATTGTGCTGGAACATCCATACGTTGGCATTTTACTGTACTCCCCTTATTATGTATTTATTCACCCGTCCATATGATTTTTTGGATGCATTTTAAAGTAAGGCACAAACATCAGCAAACTTCACGTTGGTGACATGTAAGTTTCTCATTGTTGCTTTCAAAGGATCATCCACAAACTGCAAGCTGATTCACCAGAAGCTCAGCATCTGACGAGTTTCAACAGATGCGCGCGTTTGTGCGCCGGACCTCCTGTCATGATGGAGAGGGCCACCCAGGTCCTCGCCCTCCTCCCGCCAGGCCCGGAGTCACACGCCAGAGGCGCCCTTGTCCTCCACAAAGCAGTTCTGCCTCTTTAGAACTTCATAGAAGTGGAATCACACAGGATGGCCCTTTTGTGGATGGCTTACTTCATAGCATAATATTTTTGAGGTGAGTCCTTGTTTTGGTGCACTTAGCTTTTGGGAACGATCCAGGTAAGCACGTTACGGGGAGCCGTGTGTCAACCTGGGAGATCTGGGGTGGATCCGGGGTCTGGTTATTCTTTTTCTTAAGAAAACCTCCACTGTATCTTTCCTGCAGGAGAGAAACGACCTGCCTCCTGAAGTCCTACGCAGCCAGGTCTTACAGGGCAGGTCCTTTGCCCGCCTGCACTATTACGGGGTACATAGTGCTCCCTGCCCACGAGCCTGGGCAAATCTGTTACTGATTAAGATGCAACCTTAGAACAGGTTTCTCCCGCTGCCCAGACCCACTCAGGCATTTTTGGAATTGCCTCAGTGAACTCGTAATTGTTTTAATTTGTTGTTTTCTCAACTACACAGTAGTGGCTGCCAAGGTAGCTGTGCTCTTGCCGCCGTTTCCACTTCTCCCCAACTGTCCCTGCTTCTGTTCTCACCCCGTTTCCCATGGCGCGCTCTGTTCTAAAGCAGAAACCACATCATATGGCTCCTCAGGTTGAACCCTCTGAAGGTCTGTCTCCCAGTTGTAGCCAGCACAATACGAGCCTCTCCCCATGGCCCTGCCAGGCTCCGTGGGTCCTGCCTCCTCCCCGAGGGCACACCACAGGCCCACACTGGGCTGTCCCCTCGGCTTGGGTGCTCTGCCGCCCGGGCCCAGACCTGCGCATCTCTGCCTCCTTTTTACCACCGAGCTTCTGGCTCCACAAAACTATGTCAGAAGGAAATCACACCAAGTTAACAGTGGTCTTTTCTGAAGACTGGATTTCTTGACGATTTTCTCATTTCTTCTTTATAGTTTTTGCATTTTTCAAATTTTGTATAATGACCATGTTTTACTTCTTAATAAAAAAAAATTACCAAAGGGAAAATTTACCAAAATCAGTGCCGAACAAGGGCAAAACAAGACATCTTAACAAAAAACATGTTTTTCTAGAAATAGAGAAATGATCATGCATGGTTATGAAGGCCCTCAAAACTTTGTCTTATGCCTGTTAACTGGCTTCGTGAAAGTGCTTTAAATTAGGAATAGTGGAAGGACAATGAGGGACACAGATAGGGAGAGTGTTCAAAGGGCAGCAATCTGCGGGTTAGTCACTTCTCCGTGGTCTACAGGAGCTGCATGTGGCTTTCAGTAGGATAACATCTCTTCCTGGGGATGGAGTTGAAGAGGCCCCCACTGCATTCTTTCCCTGATCTAGGAGCAGATTTTTTTGTATGTGTGTGGTACTCGGGATTAAACCCAGGGGCATTCTACCTCTGAGCCATACCCCCAGCCCTATTTTTTCTTTATTTTGAAACAGGGTTTCACTAAGTTGAGGAGGGCCTCACTAAATTGCTGAGGCTGGCCACGAACCTGCGATCCTCCTGTCTCAACCTCCCAAGTACTGGGATTACAGGTGTGTGCCACCACACCTGGCTCTATGAATACATTTTTTAACACTGGTTTTTGGGACTGTTGAGGAAATTTATTCAATAAAAGCAATGTTATGAATTGTGATTTCAGTACCAGACTAATTTATGAAAGTTATTTAGCCCATACAGTAGTTTGCAATACTAGGAAAGGCGAAGATCTTGGTTGTGAGTCACAATGAAATAATTAGAAAAATGAAAGTCAATAAAAAGGAGCAATTAAATTTTTGTGGATCAAATCAAAGGTTTTGTGGAAAGGGAAAAGACTCATAATTGTGAAGATTTATCTTCACTTTACAAAACTTTGTTTTTCTCAGTGGTTCGAAGGGCAGCTATATTTTATTTCACAACTAGTAAACAGTTCTTGACTGGTATGCATCTGAAGACATTTGTCAAACTGAATTTGAATGTACGTCGCAATTTGGAAATGCACATATAATACTCAAAAATTCTCTAAAATTTTTGATAATTTGCCATGTGCGTTATAATATGCCTACTAGACTAAACATGCCAAGCTTTGGCATGCCCAATGTGGCTGCAAACTAAAGTAACTCTAATTAAGTTAACAAGCAGAAGGCTTTAAAATAACGTCTCTTTTACTTAGAGTTGGAGAATAGAACACACACACACACACACACACGCACGCACACACAAAACAGCTGACAGTAATTCTCCTCCTTGCCATTAGAATACTCCCAAGCCAACTTTGTATACTGTGCTCAACTCTCAGGAGTAAACTGACATTTCTGAGTCACCGGAAGGCCTGTTTTATAAGTGATTGTGGACTATGCTTCCAATGACGCCATCATCCATCTCTCTTTCAGTGAGAAGAAAGTGACCATGTCACTATGGGCAATCTCTGTGGGCCTCGGTAGCCTTGCTGGTTAGAGTGGGGCCAGCTCCCTCTATTGTGCCTGGCAGTCATGAGTGGTAATGAGATCGTGGACATGGAAGTGCTCCATCGCCGTCTATTTCCACCTACGCACCTCCAACAACAACCACAAACTATTTTCCCCCAACTGTTTTTTAAATTAATAATTTTAAATTACATAGCTATCCATGCCACTTCCTATGGGCAGGTGAACAGCTGGTAAATAAAAAATGAATTTGACCTGTTACCGGACTACTGAAAATAAAAGTAGACTGAAAAGATTCCAGAAAGCAATGCCCACTGATCTGCTATTTACTCAATCCAATACATATCTTTTGTGTGCCTACTATGTGCCAGCGACATACTCTACCTTGGGAGCCAGGGAGCAGATCCTTTACAGAACTAGACCCGGATGTGGCTGGGGATTTTCATGTCTGAGTACTGAGTACTGAGCAGGGCACCCTGGAGAAAGGACAGACTACAGTTTTGCTTCCTAGAGCTAGCACGGGCTCCTCCTCTCATCTCTGAGCTGGCAACGCCGCTTACTCACGTCTAGGAGCTCTCTTCACCCAGGCATACTTCTGAAGTGAATAATACCACTTCCCGTCCAAAGGCCTGCCTGTCAGCCCCACCACCACGCACACCCTCTGCCTCCACATCCGGGTGCCTCTCACCTGCTTCTTCCGAGCCTGTTGACTCTCTAGACGAGCCATGCTAGTGAAGGGCAGCACCGAGCCGAGAGCAGCAGCAGTACCTGCGTCTGCCCTACAATCCAGTTTTCAAAGCTTTGGGGTTCACTGCCTCAAGGAAGCAGCTGGAACAGCCAGCTGCAGGCTCATACCACAAAAGAAGCCCGCCACAGTGCCGGTTGCTGGTTGGATCCACTGGCTGCCACCACAGGAGGCTAAGGGACAGGAGGTCAGGCAGGCACAGGGGACAAGAGTGATTGTTACAGAAGGCAAGGCCATAGAAAAGAGGGAGGAAATGAGAAAAAACGCCAGTGCAGGCTGGTGCCCAATACCACTGCCTGGAAGCTGCTCTGAAACCTGATGGCATGACTCCCAGTGGAAACTCCAGGCCACCCTTTGTTTGACACTCCTGCCACCTGTGACCTGTAGTCAGCTGAGAAGTGTGGCAGCATGACAGGCCAGGGTGGAGGGAGTGCAATTCCCCACCCAGTGCTGCCACGGTGTGGCTCTTCCCTCCCAGGATCCATGCTGTTCCCAGCAAGGTGATGTTGGGAAGGTGAGGCGGGCCCCAGGTTTCATTACTTTGGGCACAGTCCCCACCCGATTCACATACCTTCTCCTTTATATCCTGCTCAGGCCCACGTTACTCACACCCTAATGACAAAGGCTGAGTAATGTTTCCCATATGGGGCTGTTTATTTGCCGGCTGAGCCGTCCCTCTAGAATGCCTGTGACTGCCGTGCATGGCTGGGAACGTCATGGCAAGGTGGTGTCAATAGCCTGGGATGGTACTACCGGCAGTCAGCTGGGGCTCCCTGCACCCTTATCTGTGAGCTACCCTGGGGATGCAGTACCTCATTCATTCTTCTGTTTGTTCATTAATTCATTAATTCATTCAACTAAAAGGGATTTAAAAAATAGTACAAAGACAGTTGCCAAGGATGAATCAGAAGGACTCAGTGCTTTTAAAGAATATATCAACCCTTTGGGGAGATGGTTTTACACATGAAATAGTCATAGGACATCCCAAGCCACATAATTCAGAGATGTGCTAAATGACTATAACATAGAAAGAGGAGAAATTGCCAAGCTCAAGTTATCTGGGAAGGAGAGACCAATAATCCATATTACCAAGCAAAGGAAAACACAATACTTCACATTCAGACTCTAAGTTGCTTCTAAGTGCCAAGTATCGGGCTTGGTGATTTCACCATACACAGTCCCATAATTAACCACACTAAAATATTAAGTTTCCTCCACTTCTATTTTTCTCTGCATTTCCCTCCTCTGGGTCATTATAATTTGGGGGTATGAGCTATCCTTTCCTAATTTATTTAGGGTTATATATAAGAATCCGTTCTGATGGAGAAAATACTGGAAAAAAGGTATAATGTGCAAGAAAATAAAAAATTTTTAATCCAAAAATGAGATTGCAAATTCCTTCCCTGCACATATTTCTCTGCAGAGAGACTCTGGGTTCTCTGTGGTAGTGCATGTCCACTCCTCACCCCAGGACATTTCAATGTTCTCTTAAAATTGTTCCTCTATTTTACCCATGTTTTTAAATTATCAGTCTCTAAAGCACACTTGTGTTTTAAGGCCATCTCATAAAAAAGCACACATTTATGTTGGTTTAAACAAGTATACCCCCCAAAAAAATGGAAAATGAAGTAAATGACAACCAAAAGTATGAACAAAAGAACAAGCACCAAGACACCAGGAGAAAGCCGTTACATCTGTGTGTGTTTCTGAAAACAAAGATGCTTCTGGAAATGCCTCCCTCGACCTTGGCAGCTCATGGCCACTGCCAGGTCACATCGACTTCCTTAGTAACTCGGATGCTCCTTATCCTGTCCGGGTTTGGTGGGTGAATGCTTCCAGAATGCCACTCTTGCAAAACCACAGGCATGCCCAGGTAAGGATGTGGGGAATGGGTAGGAGAGACCAGAGAGGACTAGTGAGCATGCTCCATGGGGAACAGGCAGAGCCAGGATCTTCCCCAGGATGAAACATGCAACAACTGGGAACAAAAGGCGTGGAGCACGGGTGAAGCAAAGGTGTGGGGCGCAGAAGGGCGTGCGCCACTTGGGGGGCACCCGTGGGAAACTTGGGTTTGGGATCCGAGGGCACCAGGCTGAGGCCGGGTTTCCAAGCCGCGTCTTAAGTCAGAGCTTGCGGTAGTCACCTCATCCTGCTGCTGCTGGGACAAAGGAGAAAGAGTGGAAGGAAGAAAGCTAATCTTCCAAAGATGCATTGGCTTGATTCCACCAGTGGGCAAAGTCTGTGGCTGCCTCTCATGCATGTCTGCGGCGCTTTGTGAATCAGTACTTCATGTCTTAAAGTGTTTAACAAGCAAAAAGAGAGAAAATGTAGAAAATGAACCCCTCAGCTATTTTGCCTACAGAACAAGCTTCGCTGTCACATGTCATGGAGCTCTGACTTGGGGCTGCAGGCTGGGACCCGAGTCCTCTGTCTACCCGGCAACCCCTCATTCCTTGGAGTCTCTCTTCCTTCATCTACAAAACAGGGCTGGTGACCCCTGGCAGTGTTACTGAGGTGGCAGGGTCCCTGGTCAAGGCACCTGACATATGGAAGACCTTTAGTCAACGGTCCTAATGTGGACTGGGTCCCACTAGAATGAGCTGCTTCCTTCCTTCCAAGCGCTCTCAGAGGTCGACTCTCCTTCCCCCCGCGTTGCTGGTGTGTGGCCTGGCCAAGGTAGGAACAGCTGAGCAGCTGCTGATGACTACAGGGAGCAGACCCCTTGGTCACGGGACTTGCCCACGGCTGGGGGGGTGGCATCTGGACTCCTCTGCACAGGCGCGGCAAGCTGGGGAAGCCACACCACTGTGAATTCTCCAAGGACGCCAGCTTGCTGCTCAGAGTGCTTCCGCTACTGCTGTTCCTCGGCCAGAGTGGGGCCTCACCGGACCCTCTGTGGGGGTTTGTGGGTGCAGTTGGATGTGTGCTGTGTGTGCACATGCTTTTATTGAATGCTTGTTTGGAAATGGACCATCTTTTCACTCACGCCTACTCAAATGAAGTATTTCTTTCAAATTTCAGTTTTAAATGGGCAGGAGGCTACAGCATGCATGAAGCAGGGTTTTAAGCACAGACCAAGAAGTAGTGGGGAGGCCTGAAGCTTCTCTTTCCCTGGTAAGCTCTGAAACCCAAAGCTGGTTTCCTGGGCTCATGAACCAGGAGGAACTGACTCAAAGGACACTAACAACTGCAAGTTCACTCACTAGACACCCCAGCTCTTTCTGCCCCACAACCATCTTAATTTTGGCTCATGGAATTCTTGCAAAAAGGGCCATTCTATTGCTTCTAGAACATATTTGCCCTTCTGTGAGGAAAGATATCAATTAAAAGCAACAGGTCTCATACATAACCAACTGATAGTAGATGGCTCCTCTGCCTGACAGAATAACGGAGTGGATAATGCCACCCAGAGCCAGCTTTTTATTGCCACAGGTCTAAGTCTCCATCAGAGGGAGTTTAAGCACCACTCATGATGTGCCAGAGCAGAGGTCAGCAAACTTTTTTCTGAAAAAAGCCAACGCGTAAATATTTTCAGCTTTGCAGATCCCATGGTCTCTGCCCAACTCTGCAGCTATAGTGTGACAACAGCCACGGTATTACAATAAGCAAATGAATGCAAAATAGCCATGCTCCACTAGAACTGCAGCTACACACACAGGCACAGGCTGCTATCCTTCGAGGCTGGACTCCACCAACCCCTGTTTGAGAGGAAGGGCTAACAGGAGCTCAGGAAGTATAGGATTAAAATCCCCTTTATACCCAGGCGCAATGGTACACACCTGTAATCTCAAAAATCCCCTTTATACCCAGGTGCAGTGGTACACACCTGCAGTCTCAACTACTCAGGGGCTGAGACAGGATGATGGCAAGTTCAAGGTCAGCTGGGCAACTTAGTGACACCCTGTCTCAAAATAATAAAAAAATAATTTAAAAAGGCTGAAGCTATAGTTCATTGGTACAACGCCCCTGGGTTCAATCCCTAGTACCACTAAAGAAAAAAATCCCCTTTATTCCATATTTTCTAAAGATAAACCTGGTTGAGGCGACTCACTTTCCAAGCCCAAGCTACCAAAGGGTCTTTTTAAGGCCAAGCTCTTCCTCTTTCATCATCAGCTAAATAGAGCGGCTGAAGTAAGAAACGAGGTTTAGAAGCTGAGTGGGACAGGTGGGGGTGGGGTGGCTATTCATGTGTGTTTTGTGCGTGGGGTACTGCAGGTGTGTTCTAGGCATCGTTTGTTTTAGATTTGGACACCACACCTGGCTTCCAGCACTTCCAGGAATCCTGACTTACCAAACACTGACAAATGGCAGTCAAGTCCTGCGGACCATTCTGAGTAATAAGGAGTTTTAATCTTGCCAGGAGTTTGTGAAGCAGTCCTGGCTGGTATTGACAACTCAGTCTGGTAAAGTTCCTTGAGCTCAACGCAGATGCAGCTTGTGTCTTCAGCCTCCCAGCCCTGCAGATATTTTAGGTGGATGAGTGTGCCTACCACTTTCTGCACAGGGAGCCTTCCTACACATGGTCAATCCTCCTGGGGACTCCACGTGTGTGTGTGGCCTTGCTGCACAAAGACTCCTCTTTCTGGCCTCCTTGGCCCGTGTCTGCCTCTTGGGCATGAACACACACTCGTACCAGAGTGGCCAACTATCCTGTTGTTTGGAAGTACACTTGGTCTCTTTAAAGAGATCTTATGTTATCTGCGGACGACAGTAAACATTCTGTTTCCTTTGCCTTCCTCTAGTCTATAATTTTGAGAAACCCAGCAAGGAAAAAAAGATGAATAAATATTGTTTGATTACTGGAGTATTTGCATCGACATCACACCTATGTTTTCAACAGATTTGCTCCACTTTTTGGAAAAAGTTGACTAACAAATACAGCAGGGGGACAATGAAGGTGGAATGTTCATCTCTGGATGGCAGGGCGTGGGCTGGGGATGCAGCTCGGTGGTCATTGCTTGCCTTACACATGCTGGGTTCCATCCCCAGCAACGTGAAATTAATAAGTTAATTAAATTAAAAACAATAGGGCCAATGATAAGTTCCTCTCAAGCTTGTCTGAGGAAGTATTTTTCCTTGCTGGGTCTCTCTTAGTTTTAGATCTCTATCACATCCTGCACGCTCAATAGAATTATGCTTGCTGCTGTCTGCAGATGCAGAATTCTTGTTATTGAATGCACTGGAGATTTAACCAGAGAAATGTTTCACAAAAGCATGGATCCTGTGAGAATTAGTAGAACAAGAAAACAAATCATTGCTTCATTATTATGTAAGAGAATACATACAAATGGCTTATGCAGGCAAGTCAGAAAGCACATTTCATATCTTCTTTCAAAATATTCCTACCTTGAACTTGCTCTTATGTTTTTATTTTGTTCTTGGAAAGTGTTTGTAATTTTCTTCTTCATTCAATGCTCTTAAATAACCTTCACATTTAAGTGGAAAGATTGAAGGGAAGCTGTTCCACCAAGACAGTAATTCTAGGCCAGTATTTGAGTGGATTTCCTTCTCTTAGTAACAAACTATTTGAATTTCCCTTTTCCTCATTTAGAGACTCATCACAAGGAAACACATACCTGCTTTTGATCTCAAAAGTGTCCTTCAAAAGGTCTGCACTGCTGCCTGGCACGCTGCCTGTAATCCCAGTACTTGGGAGGCTGAGGCAAGAGGACCACAGGTTTGAGGCCGGGGACTGGTAACTTGGCCAGGCTGTCTCAAAATTTAAAAAAATAGAATAGGACTGGAGGTGTAGCTCAGAGGCAGTATGCCCCTGCACTCAATCCCCAGTACCAAACAAAACAAAACAAGCTGCACTGCTCCGTGGAGTTGCAGGACCAGCACGCCCTGGGTCCAGAAACCCACCACAGACGCCAGCGGCCCGCCCCATGAGACATGTAAGCACCAGAGTGGGTTCAAGGCTGCGCTCGGGAGATGGGATCCATCTCATTTGTTCTTGGGCCAGCCCTGGCTTCTCGGGCTGTCCCATTCAATCTGAAAGAACATGTTGACAGACGAGGTCATTACTGGTGACCCGGGGCTCTGCCTGGATCTGCAGAAAGGTGGTTCCCACTGGTGGCTCAATGCCAGGGACCTAAGGCCTGGTGGGATGGGCAGATTATGGAGTCTGTAAGCTGTAATCTAAAGCAAACTTTTCTTTTCTTTTTTTTTTTAAATCTGACTGCCTGGTGATTGAGGCCACTAACTGGAGAAGTGGCTCGCTGTAAGTGTGCACTTTAAATGTCTTAGCCTAATTCACCCTCAAGTTATTTATCCTGGCGTGCCGTCAAATCCCTACAAAGTGCAGGTTGGTGGCAGAAGGGGTCACTCCCAAGGGGCTACATGAGTGCCTTTCACCAAACCAATTTCTACACTGTTAAACAGCCATTCAAAGAATATTTTTTCCCCCTTGAAGCCAAGAAAGTTTTCAACACAAGCATTTCTTTGTAAGCCCAATTAACTTCTACAATAATTTGTGCTTTCAGTTTGAGAACTACAGCTGTTGTGTGGGTGGGAGCCGGGGATGATGGAGTAAGGGGATAGGTGCTCCCCCTCGGAAAATGTGGGGATGCTTCCGCCCATGGAAAAAACACACTGATTTTTAGGACTGCTAAAAAGTTTAGCTCGTCCATGAAGGCACGGAGAAAGCCAGGCTGCAGGGTTTGGGGGAGGTTGGACTGGATCATCTCCCAGCTTCCTCCCTCTCCTAATGAGACGCAGATCTTTAAGAAGGATTATCTGGAATTGTAATTTTACATTTGGAAACAATCCAAGAGTTGGGTAGGTAGCAGAACCCAGCCACTTATGGAAGACAAGCTGGATTTGCAAAGGAACATCAAGACCAAAAGTATCACAGAGCCACCAGGCTCCTATGACTGGGATGGCCCTCTCCATTGACACACACCAGCACCTTCCTCTTCTCCATCTATCCACTCGTTATTCAGTGTTGATTTGAGGTTATATGGGGGTGTCTGGGTTTTGCTGAATGCCTGTGGCTCTCTCATACTGCAATTCCTAAGTCAATCACACCCCAAATCCCACGAACTAATTCATAGAACTAATGTCCCACTCATCTCCTCACAAATAAAATAACATTTATAAAATGCTTTACTGTTTCCCCTTGCAAATAATCTAGATCTTCTAACTCATGCCTACCTAATACTTAAGATATTTAAAAATCAAACTGACGAGCTGGGAGTGGTGGCGCACGCTTATAATCCTACTACATGGGAGGCTGAGACTGGAGGATCCGGGTTTGCGGCCAGCCTCAGCTACCTAGTGAGACCCTCCACAACTTAGTGAGACCCTGTTTCAAAATGAAGAATAAAAAATATGGCTGGGGGTGTAGCTCAGAGGTAAAATGACCATGGGTTCAATCCCTAGTACCACAAATAAATAAATAAATAAAAATCAAACTGATAAGGGAACTATTAAGAATCAATCCCACCAGAATAAAAACCCCTCACACGTTTTCTGTACATGGTGACTTCTGCAAGCATAGCTGGTCAGAGCCAGCTCAGGAAACCTTTCTCTTCATCATTCTTTTGGCATATACTCGGGGAACGCGGGGTCACTGTGGCCACCGTCAGCATGCTGTGGTGTTAAATGTGCAGAGTCCAGCTCCAGGCATCATATCTAATCCCAGCACTGCCACTACTATTGATGTCACCCTGGGCAAATGACTTCTCCCTAAACCTCACCTTCTGTGTCTGTTAAATGAGGCTAAAAGGAGTGCCTGCCTCCTGGTGCTGCAGTAAGGATTAAGTTGTTAGTATATGTAAAACATCTGGACAGGTGTCTGCTGTAAGCCACTGCCTTCATCTCCATCACTGTAGTGGTTCAGGGACATGGCAGCAGATGGTCTCGATGCTGATTCTGCCCTTAGGAGGTGTGTGTCTGGCGAGGAGGGAGACAGACGTCCAGGATCACTGTGTGACTAGCACCGAGCTGCAGTATCGGCCTGGGGCAGGAATCGTGCTGAGAGGGGCACTGAGAGTGAGGGAGGGACATCGACCTAGCCCGAGAGGTCCAGGTGGGCTTCCTTGAGGCAGAAGCCCTTCAGCTGAGCCCAGAAAGACAAGCGGAGCCTGGCCACGTGAGGGAAGGGCTGGGGTGTAGGCTTTCCGGGCAGGAGGAGTGGGAGTGTGAGGGGCCGAGGGGCCACGGGGACAGACAGGGTCTGGGAGAGAATGAGCCAAGTGGAAAGCCGAGATCGGAGCTGGAGGGCTCGTTAAGGATTTTAGGTTTCATTTTAAAGGCAAGGAGAAACCTCTGACAAGCTCACACAATGGGGAGTTTGCTCAGATTTGCATTCTAAAAATACCTCTGCTCTGTGGAGAAGAACCTGACAGCTTCCAGAGGTGGACACATCTGTATAAAGACAACAGTAGGGATGTGGTAGCCACGGGAGTCCCAGAGCCCCCTGTACCAGTGCCCATGTCCTGCTGGGTATCGCAAGGTGCTCCAGTAGGGGAAAACTGGGGAAGGCTACGTAGATGTCTCTGTGTTGTCGCTTACAACTTCATGTGAATCTACAACTTCCTCAAAACAAAAAGCTTAGTTACATAATTTATTTAGAAGCACAGGTCCTACGGCAGGGTTCTTGCAAAAAAAATGCCATGCCTAGGTATGGGTTAGCTTTTCGGGAAGCAGCAGCAGTGGCTAGCGACATGTGACTCTTCCCCTTTAACTGGAGAGGTAGGATTTGGCACAATTGCTTGCAATTGTCAAACACTGTGATTTTTTTCTCATAAAGACAGAAGTCACTATTTTTAGAAGCATGTTGTTTCAGTGGTGCATTCTCGATTCTCAATTAAGAATTATTTTTGCCATACCATGTTACACCCTTGTGACATTAAATAATCTCCTTTTTTGAACTTAAAAAATAAACAAAACAAAAACCCAAAACTAAACAAGACCTTGCTGCCACGTGGAGGGCGCGGAAGGCTGTCCCCCACCAGCATTTACATGCACAAGTAGACCTGAAGATGTTGTGCCAGGACATGCCAAGTACGGAGTGACAGTTTCCTACAGACACAATACCAAGGAGGAAGCAAAGAGGCTTATGAGAAGAATACGTCCTTTCCAGTTCTCCTTGGGGACATCGTTGACAATCTTAAACCTTTTGGAGTGGAGGCTGTGCCTATTATTAATATTATTACCATCTTTGCTATTGGTTGTAGTTCCTACACACTTAACGGACATTGAGAAAATGGAATTGGGTGGATCATGTTCAATATCTTTTAGAGAAAGTGCAAACAAAAAAGGAATTAGTCTTGACAAATCATGACTTAGTCTTACTGGTTTAGCCTGATTATTATTTTAAAATAACCCACCATGTGGATTCTTTTAATGAAATCTTTGCCTTGAAGGTCATACTCCTGTAAAGGATTAATTAAGCCAGCCACTTACTGAATGCAAGGCCCCGGAACTGAGGGAGCCCATGCAAATGGCAGAGAAGAAAAACACAGTGCTTCCTCCACAGTGTGATAAGTGTCATGACAGCCACACTCATGCGACACACTGGAGAAGAAGCTAAGCAGCTGCTCCATGGCTAGCATCCTGCTAAGAGCGGGCAGAGGGCACCTCCATCAGCCTGGGGATGAAGGGCAGCTTCCCCAGGGGCTAAGAGGGGCTGATGCTTGGGCTGTGCTGTGAAGAGTCACTTGGTGCTGGGCAGAGGAGGAAAGGGGGCAAAGGGGACAGAACGTGGGACGGCACAGAAATGGGAGGAGGCAGGGACCCCAGTGCACCTGCTGAGCTGGCAGGAATAGCTGCAGCTAGAGAGGAGCCAGCACTGATTAGCAGGAAGGGACCGGTGGCAGGAGGCTGGCCCTGGAGCCCGGCGCAGTGGCAGGGCAGCATGCTCTGCATTCCTTCCATTCTGCAGGGTGTATACTTGCTGTCAGCTGGGGCTGTACGGGGCTGGGGGAGTGAGAGAGGACAAGGAGGCTCTGATGATGTGAAACTGTGCTCTGTAGGCTGGTTCCAAAGATGGAGTGAGATGGGATGGAGCTGCCAGAAGAAAACTCAGGCTATCCATGAACGAGGGCCACTAAGAGGACAGTGCACTTCCTGAGGAAAGCTGGGCCTTCCAGAAAGATAGGAGGGGGGTGGAAATGTGGCTTAAGATTTCAGAGGTAGAGTTGCCTTCTGGGTATGGTAAGGGCTCAGGGCTCTGAAGGAAGAGATTCCTTCCTGGTCTCCTTGTTTCATAGCAAGACCACCTAAGTAAATTGCTATCATTTCCTTCCACTAACTGGACTTTGAGCCCCCCTCCAAATCTTTTTTTGGGTAGTAAAGAATTAGTAAAGGACCCTCATGTAGATTCAAGAGACACCAGGCTCCACTAGTCAAGGTGCATAATTGGAACTGGAAAGGAAGGGCCCTCCTGCATCAAAGACGCCCTAGGCGGATGCCCCTGAGAGTCAGTGGAGGTCACTGTTGCCCAGGACAAAGATGCTCACTGTATCTGTTCAGGATGGAATTAGTGACAGTCCAGCGTTGAGAGCCTCATGTCACTGTTTCCTATTCTGGGAAGGGGAAGTTCTTGTGATATTAACTCCAATTTAGTTGTTACCCAGGAAAGCTTGGTAATCCAAACCAGAAGGCAACTCCCACCCACTAAGCTGCAGCTTGCTGCATTTCTAGACGATGCTGCGTGGTGATTCTTCAAACCAGGAGTTCCAGCAGAGAGAAAGGAAACAACTGGTGTCTGGCTTGGGATGAGGAGGAGGGCAGGCAGCAGAAAACACGGCTCTGTGGCTATTAGCACCAACAGAGTCTCGTACAGGGCAGAGGTTCCTCCCACCAAAATCTCTTGCAGGGTGGAGGTTCCTTCCACCCAGGATAACGTGAAGGTATGTAAGGCATTCTTCTAATAGCTGAGCTGTTGCTTAATCAGAAGGGAAACATACAATGCCACTGAGCCGATGCCTGGTGTCTGTGTGAGGAGCAGGATCGCCCATTTCATTCCTTCTGTGTGGAAGGGCTTCATAGCAGAGGCGACATCCGGAGAAGGAAGCAGCCTTTCCCTACAAACTGCTGAAAAGAGTTTCCTTACTCCAGGGTTCTGGAATGTTCTCCCCAATTCTACCCACAGCTGTAACATGTGAGCACTCCGAGGTTTGGATGGTATGGGGGATTTCCAGTGAGCACAGGAGGAAGAGGGTTTTTTTTTTTTAAATGTTAAATTGGAGACTTCGTTGCCCTGCATAGTCTGAGGCATTTCCCTATGTTGTAACACTTGGATTTGGTTCATGGAATCTTCCAGGCTTTCAAAACAGATGACCTCTCACTAGAAGATCCACTTACCTCTTTCCCCCTGGCCCCGTAAACCAGTCCAGCGAAGTCCTAACTTGCAACAAACAGGCAATTCACTCTACCAGAAAACAGTGTTATCTAATCTCCAAAAAATGACACCTGGTGAGTTTCTAGCCCTTGACTTATTCCCATGGACATTTCTTCATACGAGCAACATTAACAACGTCCTCTGAATCTGGAGAAGACGATACGGATACTGACAGTATATACGCACAGCCTCCACTGCGAAGGGTTTAAGATTGTTAGCCACGTCCCCACAGGGAACAGCCAGTTCACCGTCCACGGAGTGTCAGTGAGCCCACATGCGTGTCAGGTCCTGCATGCAGGAAGACAGACCTCCAGCACAGCGGTGAGTGTGTCTACACCACCTGGTAAGGGAAGTATGTAGACGCCTTCGCAGGTGGGTCAGATCCCCACCAACGTCCTCACTGTCATACATTATTTTCTGAAGTGAGTAACTTCTGAGGGAAAGAATGGAAGCGATTATTTGTCAAACCAAGGACGTCCTTCCTTTGCCATTAAAAAAATTGCTCACCACACAGGCAGTAGGCTGGGTTTTTCATAGAGAACACCAGGAAGCAGAGGCCAGTCACAGAGAAGTCTTTTTTGCCTGTCCACGTGTAGAGAGACAAGCGCAAGCCACGCACGAGGGCCGGGCCTCTGAGCCTGGGAGCACAGGTGAGTGCTCTGGGGACTGCAGGACATCACCCGGAGGGCAGCGCCTGCACTCTCAGAGACCCACAGTGAGTGACAGATAAACCAGAGAAGAATGTCCTCTTCCAGGCCAGGCGGGAAGCAGGAAGAAGCGGAGAGATTCTCCACATGGATCTGGCTCCAGCTACAAGGTGGACCTCAGCAATAATGTATGTCAGGAGCTCAGCGGATCCATGCTTCTCAACTAATGTGTTTCTGATTTACCTGGAAATGTGTGAAAATGTGGATTCTGGGGTTCTGAGTGGACCTGAGGTTCTCCATTTCTAATGCGGTCCAGGTGATGGTGCTGCAGGAGGCCCTGGGCAGGTGAGACAGAGCGGTCACCATTGGCGACTGAATCGTGGCCTCTGAAAGGCTTTCAAAGACACTGGCAAGGAAAGAACCAGGATCGGTCAGCGCCCCGGAAGACCACGGGCTTACCGAAGCAGATGGCCACATGGCCGGATGTTATGAAAGGGTCAGGCAGATAAGGATGGACGGCCCTGAGAGAGTAAGCTGCAGAGAGGTCACGGTGAACCATTTCCTGAATGTTTCTTAGATGAGTGTCAGCAGCATGGTTAGAACAGAGATGGTACATTCTGAACAAATGCAGACTCTAAACAGGAGGGCAAGATACACAGGGGACCTCTTGCCACCGCATCCGCTGGAGTTAAGACTACAGCTGTACAACATTGAAAAATGCTCATTTCCAAACAGTGAAGAGTCGTTGGAGGTGTGCATCTTCGGAGCCAAGATTCTTTTCGTGTGTTTTTAAATGCCCCAAAGGTTGCATTGTTATCAGCACTTTTGTCATCTCCTATTGTCCCAAACAAGGTGGGTCTGACATTCAGTTCTGAGTCTGGAATCTCACTACATCACTCCTCCTGGGAAAGACGTGTTGCCCTTAGACACACTGAGTATGGAGAAAGGTATTCAGTACCTTATTAGGGAATGGTTTCAAAGGGCCAGTAATTATTAATTAATTAAAAATCAATTCAGGGGCACGGATGCAGTGGCTCCGTGGTAGTGTTTGTCTAGCATGCACAAGGCCCTGGGTTGATCCCCAGCACAAAAACAAGAAAGAAACAAACAACCCCCTGAACTTATAGCACTCATCTTCTTTGCAGATGAGACCCAAAATCAAGGTCTTCATAATGACACCTTTCTTTCCTTGCCATGATGAACACCCTCAGCGTGATGCACAGGGAGGAAGCAGGGTTTTCCTTACTCAATCCCCCTTCTGAAGGGAAGGTAGGATTTGTTACACATAAAAATAAAACCATTTTTAACATTTAGTTTTACTGTTAAACTCTACCTTTCTACTTTGACTCTTTTAAGAAACCAAGTTTCCCCTCCGTCTGGCAGTGAGGACCTTTCATGGGAGGGTTTGGGGCTGCCCAGGCTGTCCAGGGACTCTAGTCTGCCTTCTCCCAGGGCCTTCGCTAAGGACCAGCAGGCCATCATCCACACCCCTGGGGCTCAATCCTGTGGCTCCTGGACGCTGGACATGACCCTCCAGGAGGGCAGGATGGGATCTGTCCCACTAGCTCCTGCCAGCGCCCTGGGGGAAGTGGCTGGCTGGTGTTCATTTGCTGAAGGACTGAAGGACTAGTCCAAAGGTGGGGAGCCTGCCGGGCAGCAGGGTGGTTTCCAGAGCTGGGCCCACCCGATGGGAGGTGCCCTGCTCACCTGCTTTCCCCAGGAGCCTTCACAAGGTGTCTACAGGTACCTACCGAGCCCACCTTGCTCTAGTATTTCCACTTAAAACCCAGAGAGGAATTTTCCTTTACACATTGTGTGAAGACAAATTAAGAACTCATTAATAAAACATTAATTTGGGCTAGAACTTGAAAAACCACCAATAAGGAAGAGTGATCGTAACACAATCGGAACAGTCTCTTTCTATATTGGACAGTCCCACACACTGAGTCTGGGGTCCATCCTAGCCTGGTCCAGTTCTCTTCCTTCTCCTGGTTCAAGGGCCCAGATCTGCCCAGGTTCAGGCCTCAGAGTACCCCCACCCCAGGTTGGGCAGTGAGGTTCTAACTGTACAAGGCCCTGGATTCTCTGTCTGTGAAATCCAGTCTTTGGAGCCTTCCGAAACATCAAATGCACACCCTGCTTCTGGTCCCCCACAGCCCTGTATCGCTCACAGTCACTACAGCCCAGAGGCAAAGCCTCACGCAGTCCCCCTTAGCGCTCGGTGCAGGCTGCTCAGCGCAGGGCCCGCGGTGAGCGTGGAGTGCTGCCCACAGCTGCTCTTGGCACAAGCCTGCTGCGGTCACCTCTGGGTCATTTACAGAGGTCTGCTGAACCGGGAAGGGCCATGTTGCTGGGGGTTTCCTCCAGGTGAGGTATCAAATGTCCCTAAGGTCGAAAGTCATTCCCTGTGTTTTGACAAGTTGTCTTGATTGTTCTCTGCAGCTTCACTGTAAGATGTCTACTGAATGTGGGCATCCCAAGGTGGGAGGTTTCCCAGAGGAGACCCCCTTCCTTCCTGGACTGTAGCATCTGTCACTGGGTGTTGTCAGATTTCGTCCTTTCATGCATTCACTCAACAAACATTTACTGATCTGAAAGGGAGCATGACAATGTGTAACCACTGTCTCGGTCAACATCCTCACTGCTGTGCATCCAGAACAACTGACCGCACAACTCAGAGGAAGGGAGATGTCCATGTCAGGCCAGGTCTGTGGAGCTCAGAGCATGGCAATGGGAGGGACGGAGGAAGAGAAAGAGAGAGAGAGAGAAAGAGAGAGAGAGAGAGAGAGAGAGAGAGACTGTGATCTGGCTCTGTTCTCACATCATGGAGGCTAGAAACAAGAGAGCTCAATCCAGGGGATTCAAAGACAAAAGCACAGTCCCCAAAGCCACACTCCCAGAGACCCACCTTCTCCTGCCACACCCCAGAGGCCTAGGTTACCACCCAGCAAATCTATCACAGTGGGTTTACCCACTGATGAGCTTAGAACCCTCATGGCTTAATTTCATCAACTCTGAACATTAACACATGGGCTCTTCAGGGGACATTCTATATTTTACCATAACAACCACATCCCTATCCAACTTGATAGACTATTTGAATATAAAAATAAATACGTTTCCTTTCAAATGGGATAAATAGTATAACCATTGATCTGGAAGATGTGTGGAGCAATCTTTGGGGATGTATTGTGAACAATTTGGAAATTCTCTCTTTGCTTTACAGCATTGCATAGGTGAGAAATTATTTTGATTTCTGTTATTGCTTAAAAATAGACTTATGCCTTAATCATTATAGGCACCAACTACTGTGCAAAGACCCCACTCCAAGCTGAATCTATCAATAACAAACCCTGTGAATTTTTGTTTAGGAATACTTTTGTTTCAGACTTCAGATATTTAGCAGGTGAGGTTATATGTATGTGAGGTTATATGCATCTTCCTACTTAAAATTGTAACTATACATGACTGCCCTGAGGATTATAAAGCTTACGGATGCCACCCTCCATTCTAATTATGCAACCCCAGGGCCAGCCAGTTGAATCACCCGGCAGACACTGCATGCTGCTGTAGAATGGTCCTAGATGGAGAGAGAAGGGAGCCCGGGATTTCATGGATGTCCTTGCAGACGCATGTACATGAATTGCCGGGTCCTGGCAGCAGCAGCCTCTGCAGGTGAAGGGGACTCCCGAGTGGGAATTCAAAGCCTGATGTTCCGAGTGGCCCCTACGCTTTTGAGAAGGCTTGCAGGAACTCCTTGTTTTTCGAGACCATGAGTCACTTTTCCATCCTGCAATTGATTACAAAGTCTATTTTTGAAATATAGAATAGCTCAATTATTAGGTGATGATAAATAAACCTCTTAGATGCAAAATGGGATAATAAATCTTTGTTAAATGGATTTCATACAAATAGCAGCCATTGGTAGAATATTTGCTTTGCATGGGCAATGTGTTTGGTGTTTTTATAATAATGCTGGCAGGTAAAATAAAATTCAAATGATTCCTAGTCACAGAACTAAAGCAGAGTTGGAAAGGGTCATGCCTATTAAGTGTTGGCACATTTTTATTATACTTTTGTCTAGATAGAGTCTTGGTGATCCTTTACCTTATGATATTTTTTGAAATCAAATTAAATTTTCATGTGAACTTAAAGGATAATAATACAAATAAAAGGCTGCAATAATTCATTATTTCTACACAACTTCCTTCTCTCAGAAGCTGATACAGATATCAGAACAGTGAAATCCAACACCAGGCACCTGGGCCGGCCGTGTCCTTCAAAGCTCCGGGTGCCCCAGGCCGCTGTAGAAAGGCACAAGTCCTGCGTCCTAGAGGTGTGTCCTAGAGCCACACGCACACATCCCAGAGCCCAACACAGCCCTGCTTCTTATCAAGTACACCTTGAGGTCTTTGTCAAAGCTCAGTATCCAGAGATACCTGTATCTGAATTGAAGTTCCATGAACTTAGAGGGCAAGAGTGTTGCACCAACACTGGGGTGCTGAGCTGTTTGTTCTTGGATCAAATCGTGAACTTAACTGAAACGTCAGTGAAGTTTTCCTTACTAATACCTTATTGGAGGAGGGACAGTGGAAAAACACTGGGAATGTGAAGATAAGGTGATTTACTTGTGTCTAAAGCAATAAAACGATGTTCACACACACCGAGGATTGCACTTTTAGAGAGAAGGAACTGAGACCACCTTGCTGCTAACACACACCGCAGGGAGCTGTCAGGCGTATGACTGTGTCTTCCCTTGGGTAAAAAAGGAGGAAATGGCCTGGATATGACTAGGAAGCTGTTCACGAGATTATTAAGATGACAAATCACACATCTGTTGACTTCCTACTGTGTTCTTGGCCTTATCTCATTTGGTCACTACAACCATGACACAGACTTGGTAGTAACAGTGTTGTGACTATTAGAATGTTCCGGGAATGACTTGTTTTAATCTGTTGAACTTTCTATTTGATTGAAAGTTTAGGTAACAAAATCTTTTTCCAACTTGACTTCTGAAAACCTTTCCAGTGTGTGGGAATTCCTGTCCTGCCTGCCCAGACAGCCCTCCTGGTGTTTGTTTTAGGGTCTGGCCCAGACACCTCCTCCTCTTCACTCCCCAAAGTGCCTACTTTGGAGGGAAAATTATATGGTCACTCAGAATCCAGGGGGCCTAATTTTATCTTGCTCAATGACTCTGGATCATCATCATAAACCTGATTCCTATCCAGAACCCAGGCTGGAATCCAGAACTTTGGGGTTGTGGCTGTAGCTTGACTGTAGTGGCAGGTGCACAGGAGCCCAGATTCCGGTACCAACTCTGCCGTTAACTACCTGGTGGCCCATTACAGGAGTGCTCTGGACAGCCACTCCACAGTCTGTTAAGGACTGCCAAGAAAACACATTTCCAATGCTATTCACGCCCATTATTCCTTATTCTTCAGTTCTAACACCGAACCTCAGAAGCAAGTGGGAAGGCCCTTTCCCGCTTTGTGGGGGGCCGCTGATGGACACAGTGGCTTCCTGGGAGCCAGGCTTCTGGTTTGGACCAGTTGCAGCCTTTATACCAGGCAACTCAGACTGCTGCAAAGCGGCCATGGAGCCCGGGTCTGACTCGGAGCCTCTGATTGAAAGTGACAGCCCCCAGCTAGTCATCTGCTTGTGCTGACTCCAAATTACAGGTCTGAAGGACGGCCCCCTCCCCCAGCTGCCTCAGCCGCCTGCTGTCTGGCTCTCACCAAGCTAGGGAGGAACGTCTGTCTTTGGTTACTCACAGCCATCGGGGCTAGCCTGAGATTTGAAATGCCTGGCTGTGGAAGAACACTGAGCGGCAGTCGTCATGACAGGGTGACCAAGTCACCCTTTAAACATGCTGATATCAAGGTGAATCACCGTGACACCTGGAAGGTTTGAGAAGATAGCCTGCGCCCGTGACAGGGTGTCTGTGGCTGCCCTCCTGCCTACTAATTTCCTAACTGTTCGGTTGGCCCAGGGCATCCAGGTGTGTCTGGAGAGTCCAGGTGTGCACCCTGCAGTTCTGTCACTGACCGGCTTCAGTGGAAGACCCCAGACCCACCACTCAACCCTTCCAGCTTCTGCATCGCCGCCCCTGTGTTGGCTCAGGCGGCCCTCTGTTAGATGATGTGACATGACACTGCCTGGAGGGACGTGTCCTCAGTATGTGTCTCACCCTGCCTGTCTCCCTTTGCCATCACCCTCCTGAATGTGGCATTTCCTGGCGACTTATTTGGGGGTCTGAATAGGAAGCGGCTGAGTCTTCTCCACAGAGCTGCCTAGCGCAGCGTCTGAAGCGCGTCTCAAGTTAACACTTGTGCACGTTTGATCTTATCGTCATTTAACTCACTCATTCCTGAGGTGAAGCCAGCTCCCGCTGTCAGCCAAGGGGCTCAGCTCCACGGGACTGTGTTCAATCTGTAGAGTCACAGTATTTTAGTGTTTTGGGACCATGATTGGGTGATACTGAACCTACTACCTTCCTTGCCACATTTTATTCGGGGAGCCGCGTGGGTCCTGCTGGGACCCCGTGAGAATCAGTGGTGACCACAGGCTCATGAAGGTGGAGTTCAAGTCTAATGAAAAAGACCAGCCAGCAAGCGAGCTGAAACCTGCCTTCTTGGGCAGCTGCTCTGAAACCGGTTACTGTGGATTGCAAATCATACCCTGGTTGATGGAGCCCCAAACCACAGAATGTCTAAAGAATGAGTTGAGCGCACTTGGGAGTGCAATGGGCCCCGCTGTCATCGTTGGACTCAGTGGACTGTCTGGGCAAGCAGGGGAGCAGGCGCTCGGTCCCGGCCCAGCTGCCAGGGTTTCTTGGGAAGAGCGCAGCCAGCTGTCTGCTAGCATTCAGCGATTCCAAATCCAATTTCAATGCTTTCTGAATCAGTTCCTGGGACACACACGGGTGGGGGACAAGCAACAATGATGCTTCCACGAATGAAAGCGGTCGTCGGGCTGGAAAGCCCCCAAAACTCCACTCAGCGGAGGAAGCTTTTCTGCAGCTTTTCTCAGCGGAGGAAGCTTGAATCCCTTTCATTTCTGCATAGTATCAATGGAAAATGCAATCACTCCCATCTTGGCTTTGGAACGCTTCTCAGCTACTTCACACCTGGGCCCAAGATCTGCCAGGGGCCAGCCAGCTGGTCATTGTGCAGAGGGGGATGGCTGATGGCCAGCGGGAGGCAGGAGAAAGGAAAGCCGGCTAAAATGGATCCCAAATAAAGCGTGAAAAGCAATATCAGAGATTCTACTTCCGGATAGCACCAGGAAACAGCACTGAAACTCAGCAATTATGGGACAGAGAGCCACCTCTGTCCTTCGTTTCTGGTGGCACCAACAATTGTCTCCCATGAATTTCTTGGTTTGGGATACATGTGAACTGAACTATAAATAATTTAATAACTGAAAGACATTTTAGACTTAAAACAAAGGCTTGTAAATTACTGGGTGGATGCCAATGAAATCCTTGGGTTGTACCCAACCTCTGCCTGGCCTTCCGGGTGTGCATGGCAGGGGAGGCTGGCCCCACTGAAGGCTGGGGCCCAGAAGGCCAGGCAGCCTTGACTGCAGGGACCCAGATGCACGTTCTGTCACAGCCACGCAGAGTGGCGGTGACCGAGTCATAGAAACGCCCCTTTCCATTCTTTTGACTACATTCTTATTAGCACACAGATGTAAATAGGAAAAGAAAATGGACATTACATTACATTTTCTATTATGCTGCTTTTTAAATCTATGTCTAGAATTTAATACCATGAAATAGATCATATCCACTTTTAAAATAAAGTAAGTTTTCTAAGTAAATGAAAGTTTAAAACTTTCTCTTTAGAGATTTTCATAAGAATAAGAAGGTAAGGCTCTTTCTCCCCTGGCCCCCAGCAGTAAGTACCTCATGATGTTATGTCTCAACAATACATGTTTGTATTTTCTATCTCCTCGTGCCTCCTAATGCACTTTCTTGGTGGGAGAGCCGTCTGGCCCAGGTGATGTCCAGGGACTGCACAACCAGAGGGGGCCAGAGCCCCTCTTCCTTCAGAACTTCAGCTGAGAACCACTTTGGTGCTCATTCAAAAGGAGGGTGGTTTTACATGGTTGGTTTTGTTTGTTAAAATACCAGCCAGGTTTCTTTATCATGCAAATAAGCACAATCCTAGGCCTCAAAGAATGACGGGATAGGTCCTCTGAGACAAAAGATCACCTCTCAACCAGGAGGGAATACCACTTTAAGGGCTGACAGGGAATCAAGTCTTTCTGCAAAGGTAATGTTCTGACTAACAGTGACTCACATGGGAAAGACAGGAGGGCTTGGGCTGGCTGCTTCAGAACCTGTCCTGTCTTGCTTGCCGCGCTGGCTGGCCGAGGAGCTCTCTAAACAGCCAGCAGCAAGCCTCCCAACCAGCTGGCACTTTGTAGTCGGCCCTTGATTCTTTTGAAAAGGACCATGGGGCCACACCTCAAGGGCAAACTCAGCTTGCAGTTAGCTACCTGGGAACGCAGCCCAGCACAGGCTCATCTTTCATTCCTCTGAATAGATTTGTCCAACAAGAATGTAGGTTTCTCAATGTAACTGAAGTGCCACGGGACACTTGGGGGGATAGAGTCTTTGCAGATACGTTTTGTTTGGATTACATCAATATGTTTTAGGTGGAAAGAGATTTTAAGTGACTTCGCAGATCTCATAATTTAGTCCTCTATGCACATTAATATTTTCCTCTCTAACTTCCAAGGCTCTGGAATTCATGGCCTAATAAGGCAGCCAGTTCTCCCCTGGGACTTTGCTGTGTGTTCTATGAAGCAGTGGCCCACCTCTACCTCTTCCAGGCGCCCTCTGTCACAATGTCCTGTTTTACTGTCATCGAACATGGCCATTCTCAGGAGTTATCCTGCTGTTTACATGTTCACATCTACATTTCTGTTTTCTCCTCTAACGTGGAAGCTCGTGGGGGTAGGCTCCTCATTGGCCGGTGTTCCTCTGCCAGGGCCTTAGACAGCAGCCATGCTGAGCACGTCACCATGGAGCTGGGATGATTCTGAGGCTGGGGACGCTGTACACTCAGGCAGAGCCTCTCAGCCAGTCACCAGATCAAATCTCGGCCTGGTCCGTAATGGCAGCTCTTGGAAAGCTGGTAGATGGCCATCCTATCTGTGCCTCCCTCCTCCATCTCTCCTGTCCAGTCTCAGTGACCTGAGTTCTTTCCACTATTATTCATAAATCCCAGGAGTGGCTATTTTTTTTTCAGCCTTCACTACAGTTTCTCAACTTCTTAAAATGTAGTTCTAAAGACTCACAAACCTGTGACAAGAGGTTTCACTTCCAAAAATTATTCCACAGAGACTTGCCTAAGAACATAAAAATGTATGAACAAGGATGCTCATTATAATCCCCCACAGAAATAACCCAGACATCCAACAACAGAGGAGTGGATAGGCAAATTAGGGCTTGTCCACACCAAAATATAGGGCAACTCTTAAAAGAATGAGAGAGGCCTCTATGTATCGACAAGAAAATATTCACAAGTTGGATAGTATAAAGTTACAAAGAAAAGAGGGAGTTTTAGAGCATGGTTCTGGACATGAACTATACGATCTAAATTATGATGGAGAACATGAGTATGATTCTATTTTTGTTGAAAATTCATCACACACACAAGAACATGCTATAAAACAGGCAAAAATTTTGGAGATGCTATAACGAATGGCTGAGCTGTGTGGGTGTAGATTTATGAGGTTTTTTACTTCGTGTCATATTTTGCTATAACTTTCAGCTTCTTTTAAAAGAGAAGGAAATACAATGTTACTCTGAATATCAAGAAGTAAACAAAAGGTTACTGGGCTGTAACTTTCAGCTTCTTTTAAAAGAGAAGGAAATACAAAGTTACTCTGAATATCAAGAAGTAAACAAAAGATTACTGGAGTAGTCCTCAGGCTTGTGAACAGCAGATGTGGGGGGACCCCCTCTGTTCTGGACATAGTTATCAATTTGTGAGAGGCACCCAAAGAGTGTGCAGGGCGCAGTGTGGGTTTGTGTTGGTTTTGGGGTGGGGAAGGGAGCAGCTACCCATGTCCTTCCATGAAGCCTGCAGTCACCACAACTGGCCTGTCCCCTGGGTCTCCAAGCCCAAGCCTCACAGAAAGTCTACACATGGCCATTCCTTAACACTCCTGGCTTTTCTAGGCTCCTGCCTGAAAGGTAAACTAGCTCAGGGTCAGAGACGTGTGCATTTGGAACGAGTCTCAGTTCAGGTAAGACTCACCTTTTGTAAGTTCTGCCAACTTTGGAAGAATACAACCTTTGTCTCAACCTCATCTTTCAGGGATAATCATGCAAGAAGAAATACAGGTCTTCCCAAGGGATGCAGGCTACTGGCACTTCTTTTACGCAGCAGGGGAGCTGTCTGAGTTGTTCTTTGCTTATTGGCATTTGTATGCACAGTATAGCCCAGGTACATGGAATTCAAACGATTTTCTTAGTTTGCTAACCATTTATTTTACAAATGGGTCTGTCTTTTGAGAGGTTTATGCCAGATAATTGGGGAGAAAATGGACAATAGAGTTGAGACGGCAAACTTTATATAATCTATAGACACTCGTGCAAAAATAATCTTCCAATTTCAAATGCAAATATTGTTCTGGCCCCAAATCTGTGGCCTCATGAATTTGGGAGTCAAATGCACTCTAAATAGGAGGGGTTCACTCAAATGCTCTATAGTGCTGAGACTGGAGGATCACAGGTTCGTGGCCAGCCTCAGCAACTTAGTGAGGCCCTCTGCAACTTAGTGAGACCCTGTTTCAAAAAAAAAAAAAAAAATTGGGCTGGGGCCGTAGCTCAAAGGTAGAATGCCCCTGGGTTCCATCCCCAGTACAACAAAAACAAACAAACAAAAATACACACAAAAAAAATCTCCACAAAAAACAAATGCTCTATAGCAGGCTCTGTCTGGCGTAACACTGTTTGGTACATCAGCAGTTGCTGGGAGGTATGAACTCTACTGATGTCCCAAACCCCAACATCTATTCTCCACATACTTACTTTGGAGTTTTATTGCTAATATTTCATATAAAATACCACATTAAGGGTTCATACTGATGATAGGATGCAACAGAATTTCAGCTTTGGGGGGAAAATGTCTTAAAATCAAAGAGTCTGGGATGTTACATTCACTGGGTCTGGCCTCTTGCGTGAAATGATTCATCTCAATAGTTTTACCTTAAGTCTTGACATCAAAGATAAAAGTTCCTTCAGTCCTGTGGATAGCGTAGCGCACAGACTGCATTTCTGGGTTTATAGGGTGATACATACGGGAAATGACCGAAGCTCTATCAACAACCATTGGACACAGTGGTGCCCAAGGAAACTCGTCAACCAAGTTAAGGAGCAGGGCAGGGACCCGGATGAACAGAGACCCGGCTGCCTGTGTGAATGGAAGGGAGAGAGGGCCCACTGGGGAGACTCACTGGGGGATGAGGGTGATGCTGCTGCTGAATTTTGACCCACAAGGATTTGTAGCTTAGGGTGAGGAGACCCCTGGTTCCAGTTCCTAAGCCAAGGGTGACATCCAGGCACACATTGTTCCAATACTGTTGGGTGGGATCATTAGAGCTTAGTGTACCCGTTACATCCAACTATGCACAGCTATGCACCACATAATGTTTCCATCAGTGTCCGATGGCATGCATGAGGTGGCCCCATGGGTCACGTGGCTTAGCACGGCTGCAGCTGTCTCAGCGCAAGACCGCTGTGGCCACAGAGTGCCCAGGCTGGTTAATGATGCACTTCTCATACATGCCCTGTCTGTACTCGGTGCATGGGGCACTAGGGTTGCAAACGCTTGGCCTGTCAGAATGGCCCTGACAACGGGCTCATACTGCCCTTTAGAACAGCCGCTGTAGCTGCGGGTTTCACCGATGGGTCCAAGTACAGCCCTAGCTACTCAGCCATAAACCTGGGCCCACTGTTCCTGGGGACTCATGCATGACCTGTTATACCTCCTTCCCCAAATTTGTGAGTTCCATTTATGTATTGATTCATTTGTGGTAGTGGGGATCCAACCCAGGGCCTCACGCATGTCAGGCAAACGCTCTACAACTGAGCTACATCCCCGCCTCAAACTTGAGTTTTGTTGTTGGCGAGAAAGAATCCAGAAATCCATGGGTGTCTGCCTTATTTCATGCTTAAAACCTTCATCCCTTGTTCTCAGCATCCGATTTCCTTCAGAGAAAAGAATAAAAATAACAAGTTTCTAAAACCTTATCAAATGGAACATTTGTCTTCAATTACAGCTTATCTACCCATTAGATCTTTTTTTTTTCAAAATAGCTAAATGAAAATAGTTTATACATTTGGAACAATGTTTACTATAATTCATCTTTAGGCTAAAATCAGAATTCCTGTGTCCAGCAAAAGAACCTGGACACAGGCCCTAATCAGGGTGAAGCTCTGTGGTCCCCCTTGGGAGCCAACAAGCCTGTGGAGTGACCCGGATGCAAAGTCAGGTAGGCGCCGGCTGCACTCCCCGCCTCCCTCTGAAGCACCTCTTATGCAGGAGCTGCTTTCACAGGGAAAGGGGCTCTGAAACTACGGGAGCCCAGTTCTCTTCAGTCATAAAAGACTCCATTTTATCAGAAAGTAATAGAATACATCTTTCTCTCCTAATAAGAAAAAAAAATTGGAAGAACTTAGCACTGCTTATGCAAACATTTAGAAAGAGGAAAAAATAAGAGCAAATGAACTACATCATTTCATCTCAAAGAGGAGAAGCAATTAAAGCACAGTCTTCCTATGGTTTCCCACGTATACAGTCTCAACTTTGCTCAGCCATAAACCACACCACAGAGCAGCTTCCTGAGGGAGCTTTGTGATAATTGAGTGCATTAGTCCTACCTAAGTACTGACATCAGGGCTTACCAATAATAAAATAATAATTTAGAGTATCATTCGGTTTCAAATCCTAAAATCAATAGCAAATCTCCATTATGCAATTAATTTCTGAGTGGCATTGCTATAGAATAAACTGACATTACTAGAAAAATATTTACTGTTAATATTTCTTTTTTTTTGCAGTACCGGGGATTGAACGCAGGGGCATTCTACCTCCGTGCTATGCCCCTGGCCCTATTTTTTATACTTTATTTTGAAACTGGGTCTCACTAAGTTGCAGAGGGCCTCACTAAGGAGAGAGAGAGAGAGAGAGAGAGAGAGCAAGAGCGCTGAGGCTGGCCGCGAACCCGGATCCTCCGGTCTCCGCCTCCCAAAGTACTGGGAGTACAAGCATGCGCCACCACGCCCGGCTATTTACTGTTAATATTTCTATTACTGAAATGCTTTCCCCACTCCCACCACCTTTCCCTTTCACTGGGGGAGTGTTCTGCGTGCAGCTGGTCTGCACTAGACCTAATGAAGCCAAGGTGCAAGCAGTAATTGACTATAAACCACTTTTCCTGACAGGCTGCCCACCTCTTTGTTTATTGGAAAGTAACAGAAGAAACAAACTCCCAGATCTCTGACATGAATTTTGAATGACAGGAGTGACTCCTCGCTCAAGTTGCTGAGGGGAGGCCCAGCCTCCCTGCGGGGAGCCAGAGGGCTGCAGTGAGGCCAGTCAAAGGAGGCTGTGGGACCTCACGCACAGGCATCGTCACTGAGCATATTCACCATCGTCCACCATCTGTGGGATGGGTACTACGTGCTGAGGACAGAGTGTCACGAACATCCCTGGAATTTTTAGGAGAACCCCAGAAGACAGGCCCTAGGCTTTCTTAATAGGGATGAGACAGATGAGGCTCAGCAGGTCCCCTTGCTGAGGGCAGGCAGCCAGCAGGCGCTGGGGCTGCATCTGGACTTGCCCTGCCCCAGAACGTACTAGGTGTCACTCTGCCCCAGCAGGGAGGCTGGGGAGCTGGGCGCCAAGGACTAGGCGTTCAGTTCAGCATGACCACTACTGCCTGGGCCTTGCGGAATGTACACGATGCACCCCACATCTCGTGGCAAACTGCACACAGCACTTCGAACGTGCAGTGCTGATGAGAATACCAAGCACAGACAGTGGCCAGCACACAGGGGCCATCAGATAAGCATTCCCTGTCATCACTAACCACCGACACTGCTTCTACTCAGCACGTCCACGGTGCGCCCACACAGGCACACGACGCCCAGCATGTCTTCTCTAAGTCAGGTCGCGATTAACCTTGCCACTTTTTAATATGGGCCCAGGCCCTTCTACCCTCTGGCATAGAAAAAAATCAAGATCAAACAATGTCATGCAGTAATTAATTTGTAGAAACCATGTCATTCCAAATGAATTGAAAGAGGTGAGTTTTCTAGGCAGCGTTCCTTCTTCTTATAACCAGAGATGACGAAACCTGCATGAATATTCACAAATCAACGGCATAGAAAGATGCGTGAAGACTCTTGTTTGAAAGAAAGTTGTCCAATGGGGGCCATCCAACATCTAAACTCCCTTGATGATATTCCAGGCTCTGATTTGAACACCAACACCCACATGCCTCTCACTCTTCCCACAAACACTATACCTGGAGAGTCCTATCCGGACCCACTTTCTTCCTTAGATTGAGCTTCCCGTGAAAGATGGCAGCTTTTGACCTAGTTTCTTAGTGTGACACTCCAGGCTCATGAACACCCGATGAAATTTTTGTAAGGGTATCTTTACAAAAACGCCTTAGGGAGTATTATTAAAATGGAGGTATTTTAAGACATGTGATGATTATGGACTTAGACAATGAAGCTAACTGGTTAACTAAGTCATGAGATTAATTAGTGATAAAAGCAAGACAAAAATCAAAACTCCCTTTCAATGTATGAACTGTGATTCAGACAAAGCTGAGAGAGGACACAGACTCCAGGGCCTGTCTAGACTGGCGAAGAGAATCGACTTCATAGATGCACACGCTCAAAGCAGCTGAACAGAAGCAGCTTCAAGGAGCCGAGGACATTCTGGGGCACATCGTGATAAAACACAGAATGGAGTGTAAGTGCTTCAGTGCACAGAGGGGTCTCACAACCCACTTGAGGAGGAGTCCACTCTTTTATTTCCCTCCATCTTTCCAAACTTCCCAATATTTTCAAAAGAAGATGAAACTATCCAGAATATCATAAAAATCCACAGAAGTCAAGGCACGTGGCCTTCTTGTTATCATACCCTCTGAAAAATCTGCAGGGATCAGCTTTCCATCCTCTTCTATGCTTTGAACAAAATATAATTTTGCAGTCTTTTCTGGCTGGGTACATCAGCCAACAATTGCATGTGGTGCTTTATGAACATTTTTGTCTGGAGTCTCTTAAATAATTTTTAATTCTTAATTTAAGGTATATCAATGAATAGATTCTTCGAGGTACTGGAAAATATATGCAGTATATGAACTTCGGTATTTGGTTTGGACCCAAAAGAGCCATGAACAGGGCACTCTGCAGCAAACAGCTGGGGTGGCTCGAAGACAATTTAGAAAACAGACAGCTTAGGGAGGGGGAGAATTTCCTGCCGGCCTTCCTCTCTCGAGGGCCCTGCCGCCCACCTCAAAGGCTGCACCCAGAGCCCAAGGATCTGGCGCAAACGATGTTTTCAAGAAGTAATTAATGCAACTGTTTACAGGGAACATCTGCTGGGTGGGAGATGGCTGCTGTGCACAGATACAGCTGTGACTGGAGCAATCTTGTGACAGTGAGCTCACAATGTCCCCGAGGAAGGTACTGCCCTGGTGAAGTGCTCGACATGATTACAACTGGAAATCCAGGTCAGGTGGCCCAGGCTAGGGGAGCTGAGCAGCTTCGTGGATTCCTCCACAGCCCCCTCTCACTGAGTACTGCTACTGTCCTCAGGAGGGTCCTGGGATGAGATGTGGAGCTCCAGCAGCCTTGGCTGAAGAAGCAGGTGGCTCTGGGAGGTCCCAGATGCTGAGACGCTGACTTCCATGTAGATTGGCCACCAAGCCGCCATGAAAACTGATCTCCCCCGACAAAGAGGAAGCCTGTGGGACTGCGTGGAGTGCTGTTCCAGGGTCTCTTAAAATTATGAAGTAGAGAGAGCACTGAAAGTTGGATATGTACCTACATCCCAGCTACTGAGGCAGGAGGATCGCTTGAGAACAGGAGTTCAAGGCTAGCCTGGGCAGCATAGCAAGATAGCCCCCACCCCCATCTCAAAGTAAATAAATAAAATAAGAAAGAAAGAAGGAAGGAAGGCTGGAAGGAAGGAAAGAGAAAGAGAGGATTGGGACCATAAGATGCAGGCCACCTTGTAATGTCTGTAAACACCAGTGCATGTAATACATCAGTTCTGTCTGAGATTTTAAATTCAATTCATTAGCCTATGCTTTTCTATCACAAATTTTCTGGTCATAATATTAAACTGAGAATGGAGGCTCTTTTTCTTTCTTTCTTTCTTTTTTATTAATTCCACATCTGTTCATAGAAGTTGGCAGAAGACAGCAGTGATTGTGCAATGCGCATAGTGCTTTCTCACGGGTAGGCTCCTGGGAGGGGCACACGGAGCTGTCGGCAGGAGGAAGCCCCCACACGACCCTGGCGGGTCCCTGGTGCAGCTCCCCACCTGGCCCCAAGGGGACCAGACACCAGCAGCAGCGCTGTGACCCGGGGCTTTGGCCCGGGAGAGCCTGGTGTCCTGGCTGTGCCCAGCGCCCGTTTGCAGCCAGCTCCTGGACTCCTGTTGACACCAGCTGGCTGCTGCGAGGGCTTCACCTTTTTACCAAGAACACTGCTCACGCCCTCATGCTCATGCCATCGCTCCCACGCTGGTGGCCAACCAGAGGCTTTTCATTCTTAAAAGAAGGTGGCATTGAAAACAAACACCCAAGCCATGGCCCAAAACAGTACAAAGATGAGGCTGAAGCCCAGCATGGGCGTCTGTCACAGTGCGAAACATCCACGTGACAGCACGCTGGCCTGGAATCCCACACCTGGGATCTGTGAGGGGAACAGGTCGGACAGAGAACCCCAAGCACATTCTGGAAATGGTTTCATTTACTGTTGAGACCATGAGGCAGGACGGTGGAGGAGGTGGGGAAATGTGGGCCTTTATTAAGAGCTGCCAAGGCTACGTCCGTCCATCTGGACTCCTGGACGCCGCGGCCTCTGTCTATCCCCTGCTGTCTGGAATCAAAGGACCCCAGGACTCAGGAATCAAACCACCCAATCAATTGGCCCACAGCAACACCTGGGCACTTTTATGATTTATTTATTCACAGATGACCTCAACTACCTGGTCGAACTTTTTTTTTTTTTTTTTTTGCGGTACTGGGAATTTAACCCAGGGGCATTCTACCCCCGAGCTACACCCCCAGCCCTATTTTTTTTTTATTCTTTATTTTGAAACAGGGTCTCACTAAGTTGCGGAGGGTCTCACTAAGTAGCTGAGGCTGGCTGCGAACCCGGATCCTCCAGTCTCAGCCTCCCAAGTACTGGGATTACAAGAGTGCGCCAACACACCCAGATCTGGTTGAACCTTTCTAACAAGAACATTGAACACTCACATCCCAAAGGCTGACGGAGGTGGGGAGGGTCTGGCTTCTTTTTTTGTGTGTGTGGTACTGGGGATTGAACCCAGGGGCATTCTACCTCCAAGCTACACCTCCGGTTCTATTTTTTGTTCTTTATTTTGAAACAGGGTCTAAGTTGCAGAGGGTCTCACTAAGTAGCTGAGGCTTGCTGTAGACCCAGATCCTCCCATCTCAGCCTCCCAAGTACTGGGATTACAAGCGTGCGCCACCATGCCTGGCTCTTCTTGCTTCTTTTTATATGACAAGATCATTTAGTTATTCTATTTTCATATTTCTGGAGGAACTGGTTCTTTAACACAAAAATTAGGGCTACATAGGAGCAAACAGAAGGAAAAATACATAAAATAACTAACAATATCCATGTTATTTATGCTTCCAGAATTTTTTCTTTGCCTACGTGGTAGGTAGATTGGTATATTTATTCACAAAAATGGGATGTTACTACATATAATTTTTGACACTTGCCTTTTTGCCAAATGAATGTCATAAGGATTTTTTTATTTTAATCAATATTTACCTATAAAATAAATTCTACTGGCTGAAGAGTATTTTATCATATGGAGTTATCATTATATATTTATACATCGAGCCAGTCCTTCATTGCTGGAAGTGTTGTCAGAAATAGAAATACATTGTCAAATGTGGCACTCAGGGCAGGAGGGGGAAATACTCCTTCTTGGTCCCTGCCAGTACCGGCTGCTGAGTGACACAAATCAGTTATTCAGAGAAACAGGGCCATGTGGGTGCTGGGACATCGGTGAGCTTTCAGTTTCTACTAAGGCTGCCAACAACCTCATTTGCTCCTGTCTTTATAGTCTGCCACCAAACAGAGCCTTAGGGAGAGAGATTCCTAATCCCAGTCACCACATGGTCAGGCAAGAGTGCCTGGGGCTGCATTTGAAGAAGCATTGATTTTATAGACACACACACACACACACACACACACACACACACACACAGACACACACATGCACACACACACGAGGAGTAGTTATTGCTGAGAGGCACGATTTGAAAACATTTTCATTATATTTTAAATTATTTTTCATACTTCCTGTGATTAAAAACATCTATACTTTTTAAAGCAGATAAACAGTAGGATATAATTTTTGAAGAGTTTGGGGAAAGATCAAGAATGAGGAGGAGCATTGAAGAGAACTACAACTCTTTGACGTGTTTACATGCACAAAAACAAAGCCCGCTCTTCCTCGCTGAGGGCATCCTGCTGCAGATGCTGCTGGAAGTACCACAGCGACCCTGGCTACCTGCGCCGGGCAGTCCCAGCACAGAGGCAGCTGGGTCCACGGGTCCCAGCTGACACACACAAACTCAGATGCAGAGTGCATGTGGGTATTTATGATGGGAAATCACAAAAACTCATAAATGCTTTCTTTATGTAACATAAAGGCCCCTGATGGTACACTGTGAGAACCCCGGGGGCCACGGAGAGGCTTGCGTTACATCCAGCTCACAATAAATTCAGTCAGGGAATGTGGGGTGACTTAGCCATTTCTTTTTGATGGATATTTGAGTTGGCTACAGTCTTCTTTTATTGTTTCCCATTAAAACAATACTGGGGAAGAGTTGGGGGGGCTTTTTCCCCTGAGGCTGGAGTCCATGGGTCTCAGCCCTCTTCTCTTCCTCAGTAGATCTGAGGACATCTAGGTTGTGGGGCAGAGGATGCTGGAGTTCTGCATTCCGGGCAGGATGGCCTCAGGGAAGTGGTTATCCTAGGGGCAGCTGCAGCCCCACCTGGGGTGGGAAGGACACAGCTTCCTGGGCCCCAGAGCTGGGGCAGGGCACAGAAATGTGCCTGTTGACATGTTTTAACATTTTGCATGTTACAATTCCAGAACCAGCCATGTGGGCTTGAGAATTATTCACTAACACCAACAGATAGAATCCACCAAAGTGTCCATCAAGAGATGAAAGGGTTAGGAAAACACGGTAGAGAACCTGAGGAAACATTGTTCAGCCTTAAGAAAGGGTGAAATTGTCATTTGCAATAGCAGGGATGAACCTAGAGGATGTTATTGTAAGTCAAAGAAGCCAGACACAGAAAGGGAAATACCTCATGATTTCACTCAGGTGGAATCTAAAACACTGATCTCATAGAAGATAGAGGACCCTGGTCCAGGGCCAGGTAGGAGGGGGAGGAGAGGGATGGAGAGAGGCGAGGCACCAGTCGACAGGAGGAATGAGTTCTGCTGTTCTGTAGCACCATACGATGACTATCGTTAACAATAATATATTACATATCATCATAAAATAGCTAGAAGACTTTGAGTGTTTCACCATCAGGAAATGATACGTGTTTGAGGAAATGAATATGCCAGTTACCCTGATTTGATCATTATACAACATAATGTATCAGAACATCCCACTATGCCCCATCAATTTGTACCATTATAAAAAGATAAAATAAAATAAAAGAGAGAGAGAGAGAGAGAGAGAGAGAGAGAGAGAGAAAGAGAGAAAGAAAGAAAGAAAGAAAGAAAGAAAGAAAGAAAGAATATGAGTGTGAGAGATAAGGAAGAGGGAGGGAGCACAAAGGAGGGAAAGATGGAGGGAGGGAGGATGGAAGGAAGGACAGACGGATGGATGGATGGATGGACGGATGGACGGATGGACAGATAAACCAGGCAGCCCCAGCCACATGGCCATGGGCAAGCCACCATTTCCTTGTCATCAGTTTCCTCCCAAGGGGAAGGAGGCCAATGGCCAGAGCCATCTATCTGGATGCGTGCTGAGGAGTTGGGGTAAAAATGTTTTTATCACATTCATTCCATTCCACTGGCTATGTTACTCTGGCTTGGTGCATGGTAGCTTTTATCAATATCTAATCTAGGCAGAATCTCCAATAACTTCAGGAAGGGAGTAGTCCAGAAGTACTGCCCTGAGCGCCCCGCCCTGTCTCCAGCAAGAAAACAAACACTAGCAAGTCCTCAGGAGCCAGGCTGGAGCCCAGAGGGATGACACACACTCACAGTTCCAGCACAAAGGAGCCGAGAGATGTCTACTTCTACGGGAGCCAATAAATTCCTACCTAACAAATGTGAAAGTGGAAGTTTAATAAGTAGCAGCCTGGCCTAGGACACCTGATTAATTTACAACCAAGTGCAAAATATATCTTGGGTTCCCTAGTCCCTGAGTTCATGAAACGTCCTACCTTCCTGGAAAGGAAAGCGCCATAAACTGAAGGTATCAATTCTAAATAACAGGTGATCTTCATGATCTAATTGCATGACATTATTTTTATAAAAGAGCAGGGGAAATATGCATAAATCCCAAAGACCACCTTCTCCCATTATATGCAGTGGACTGGAGCCCGCAGGCAGTGCAGAGCCAGCTGACAGCGTACCTCCGCATACCCCGTGCGCTCTCAGGGGTTGCAAGCATTCCAACACCGGGCAAGTGACGGGAAACTCAAAGTTTGAGGTCTGAGCATCAGTGTGCGAGAAAAGACTTGGGTGGCATTGGGGATGAGGGGGACAGGCTGGGTTTAGGGTTTGGGGTGGGAGGCACTTCTGTGCTTAATGCACCCCACACTGAGTCTTCATTTTCCCCTTGTCAAAAGTAGAGAAATGAGGTTTCCCACTCTCCCCCTTGACCATAAATAGTACTTTACCTCTGTGTGTGTCAGCGTGGGTGCGTGCTTGCATCTCTGCTTCTGTGTGTATCTCTGTGTGTGTGCACACATGCGTGTGTGCCTGTGTGTCTCTGCACATGATCTTTTGAGGCAGGTATTAACTCTCTCATCGCACTGATCAGGAAAGCGAGTTGACCAGGACCATCCCTGTGGATGACAGCCCTAACATCCACCCCCCGGGGCTCTGGGGAATGAACTGTCCACAGCAAGCAGCTGTGAGGGAGGAGGACGACAATAGTTGGTGATGATTCTGGGTGCTTATCCTGTGACCACGGGGCCCTCACAACAGTCCTAGTATTTTCCCCACTTCAGAGAAAAGGAGACAGAGTTTTAGAGTGGTAGTGGTTCGGTGACTTGACCTTTTGTATCTGCAACTGAACAATGCATAGGAGAGACAATATGTCCCCATAGGGGTGGGTCTATGTTTTGTAGGGCCTGAACTTTTGCAGTGGCAGGTGGGGGAGACCTAAGAAACAAATTCGGAATTCTGAGCATTAAGTTAGGAGGAGGGCCTGGGACAGAGCCTGGGCAGAGAGGCCTGGGGTGTGAGCTTCCTTCCCCGCAGGTAAGGTCTAGCTCTGTGCCTCTGCTTGCCTTAAAAGAGAGCTCTTTATTTCTTCCTCTCTTTTATTAGGAGAAATAAAAACCAGAGATAAGAGAACTCTGAGATAAGACTGCTGGCGCTAGGGAGCCGGGCGGGGCCCAGCTCCTGGGGAAGGGTTTGAGGGCAGCTGCTGCAGCCTCTACACTCAAGGCCAGATCAGCCAACCCATTGGGTACCGAGCATGCGAGCTTGGTGTGGGGGCCTCTAGGATCATTTAAGGTTCTACAGGACCCCAGAGGGTTCTCTGAGGGGGATCTATTGGCTAAAGGGCTCCTTGCCAGGAAACAGGCCGGTGTTTGTGGACGCAATCAGAATGTCAGTCATTTCAGGTACAGGGAGAGATGACACGTCCAAGGAGCTGGAGCTGAGGACTGAGGTGCGAGAACAGGGGCTTGGGGATCTGCTTTTTAAATGTGCTCTTTTTATTTTGGTTCCATAAGTGCTACCAGGAATGGAAAATTAACACACTCGATTCTGACAGGATGACTTCTCAGGAGGCCATTCTACACTTTTTGCTGGACCATGAATATAAGGAAACACAAACATTAGCTTTTAAATAAATAGCTTTCCCCGCAGTCTGTGACATCCTGGCATTTGTCCCTCAACAGTTGTTGACAGCGACAGGAGCACAGGCCAGGTGTGGAGCAGGTGCGCCAAAGCACCAAGGGCACCTTCATTCGCATCTTCCTTTCCAGTGGAGATGGTTCTAAGTTACCAAGGGCTGCAATTCGCCCCCAATCTGTGCACCCCTGACACAGGGGGGACAAAGGGCATACCAGGTCAGGGAGGCCACGGTCATCTTACTGGTGACTCTAATCACGTGTCCAAGACTGTCTTGCACCTCTGCGAGAATTCTAGAAGGGCAAGGACACACTAGCGACCTTTGGGCAATTCACACCCAGTAGAGAATAAAGCAGGGCTGCGGGGCCCCTCAAGTCTTCCAGAGCAGCTTTCCAAGTCTGGATGTTTCCAAGCATCAGAACACTCCCAAACTGTGTTTCTTTTGCTTAATGAGTCCATGGATTCACATTACTGCAAATCATGGTTTTGAACGGTCCAAAAAGCTTCTGCTAGATTCTTTGGGGCTCTTCTCATCTTTCAAAAATAATTGCTTTACCTGCCAAGCAAGAGCAGGATCTGTCTATCACCTATGAAATAAACGCAAGTAGAAATATAATCCCATGGGAATTCAGAGGTACAGAAATATTCCTAAAGCATTACGTATTTCTTTTTACCTTGCTTTTCTCCCAAATGGGTCCGAGATGGCCACATAAATACAAAGAAAGTCTTGGCAGAGCTAGCAGACACAAAGATGAAAGTAGATAGGAAACGGTTGGAACTCTCTGTAGTAACTTCCTCTTCCCAGTTTCATTATGGACAGACTCTAAGTAGAAAACTAGGACCGCCATGTTCTCCCTTCTGCCACCCGGGGTCTCCAACGAAGCGATGCTCCCCACACTGGTCTACTGCCTGTCCAAGTATGTGGAACTGGAAACCTCGGGGTGACTGTTTCCTAGTGGGCCAGGCCCCTCTCCCCAGAGCACCACCTCTGCAGCAGAGGAAGAGCCGCGCAAACCACACCAACTTGGCATTCACAGGAGCCAGCTGCCTCTCAGGAAGGCCCGAGCTCTCTCTCCGGAGGACAGGAAGCTGGACGCCAGCCTAGGCAGCTCTGTTTCCCCGTCATCAGGCAGTGGAACCCGCTTCCACAGATGCATTTCCAAATGAATAAATGTTATCACCAGATGTTGCCCCGCCGAGCAGTTGTTCCCTGTCAGGACACACTTTCCCTCCCTAACGGGAAAGGCAGCTTCGTGCAGTCGGTGGGCCTCTTTGCACACGAGTTTAGTCTCTTTATATGTCGGAGGCGCCCCACACTGGCGGCCCCTCAGCTCCTAGTGGCTGCACTTCCCGCCTGTGAATGGTTTTGCCGTCATCGGCAACAACTGGTGCTGTATGGAGCCAACTTCTCCTGGTCCAATGGCCTCTGCCCCAGGCCTCCTGGTGACTCCTGGAGCTGGCAGAACAGTTATGACAGGATTGGGAAGAGGCAGCTGGGCCACCAAACACACATGGGATCCAAGCTGCTAAAGCGGTACTGATTCCTTCCATGCCCTAAACTAAGGGAACCCATGTAGGTCAAAAACCAAACCAAAACATCGCTGGCCAAAGATTCTCATCAAAATTAGAATGGGCAGAAATGCAGTTTTAATCTCAAAACGTCTTCATTATTCACTGCCCACTGATATGAACAAAAATGACTATTTCTGAAATAGAAAATGTTATGATACTGTGACAGAACAAGGACAGGTAAAGCGGGTGTGCAGCAGGACAGGGGCAGAAGTGGCCTCGTCCTATCCCACTAGGGAGGAGGAGAACTGGCAGCAGAGCAGAAGGAGGGTGCGATCTGCTACTACGTTCTTGTGGCTTATTACGAACTGAATATTACAGACTCGGGCCCTAAGCTGCCCAGGCTGGTGAATCCAACACAACACAAAATAGCCAACACAACTCTGTCACAAAAGCAATTCCATTTAAAAAAAAAGCACAGAAAAATACCTTCTATAATTTCACACATAGACAGCAGAACCAAAAAAGTAGAAGGCAAACTCTTAAAACCATAATACCGAGAAAATGGCATTAAAAGCATAATTCCAGCAAAAGGGGTTCACAGGGATCTCAGGGGCGTTTAGCTTGTCTTCTCTTCTCTAGATGCCAGGTGGAGGGCACATCTTGGTGAAATGATTTTCAAAAACTTTTTTATATTTGGACTTTTTTCTTCTTCTTTTTGCGGTGCTAGAGATCAAACCCAGGGCAGCATATATGCAGGTAATTGCCCTACCATTGAGCTACCTCCCCAAATATGAACTCCTTCGATTAAAATAGAAAGGCCATGTGGAAATGTTGGGCGGGTCAGACTGGGATAGGTAACGTTAGCCAGTTAAGTGAACTTTGCCCATGAGGAATTCGGTCTGTAGAATTCAATACTGTAATTAATTATCCTTAAAAATACAGGCACTAGAAGCCCTCCAAATCCCTAGTCTCTCAGCTGATCTCCACACTGACAGAGCTTTAGCAACATCATCAAAACTGCATTTATTATTTGCAAATTGCTGGCAATATTGTGCAGGCGGCCCCGCCCAGAGCTGACACCAGGGCGGGCCCCACTGCAATTAGCACCGCCCAGGAATGACACTGGTCTGCTTGTCACTGTGCTCAGTGACATCTGATATGACACAATTGTTTTGAATTGATGAAAAAGGTATATGAACTTCATTCCATAGAGGTATTTTGTGTGATACCAAATTAGAATGCTTTCTTCAAAACCCATCATAAATATAGAAAAGACAGGGGCCCAAACAGAAGAATTATTTTATTCTCTGCATTTGTGAGGGTGGGTAAAAGGTATGAGAGCTGGGCTCCTGGCCTAGGTTTGATTTGCAAGGGCCTACACTATGAAATAACAAGCTAACTGGAGCCCAAATGTGGCGCACTTCGCTGCAGGGCTCTAAGTGAGGATGGCTGGCACGAACACGGATGCGAATCTTGCTGCCATAATTAAGTTGAATGTTCATCCCAACAGGGAGCCACCTAATCTCACCCACTTGGGCATTTCCTGGGCTTCTCAAATACATCTGTAGGAATCAGCATCTAATTGAACTGTCAGACCAAACACAAAACGGAAGAGAGGAAGAGAAGGCCGGTTCATGAAACTTTACCACCGTATGCTATTGTGCTGCCAGATCCATCCTCCTCCCCATCCCATTCTTAGCCCGGGCGCAACCATAGGTAGTAAGGGAGATGACAGGCGGCTTGGGTTAAGCAGTCCTCTGCAAATTATTGGGCGATACACATTAAGGACATGTGACACCAATGGACTGAGTGCATCTCTCAGAGGGTGGGAGCCCCCTGCCTGAGAAGCAAGCCTTGCTGGGGTTCAGGGCCACGCATGGCCTACAGCTTGCCCCCAGCCAGAGCCAGATGCAAGAACACAGGAGGAGCTTATGTTACACAAATAATGGAACTTGCGGCCAACAGCTCTGGCATTTTGTGAATCACTCAGCTCCCCTTGGTCCTCCTCTCTGGTAGGTGACAAGAAAGGGGTGCACATGTCAGAGGGAGGCTGAAGGGAATGTGGAGGGCCGGGCATCTCCCCAGCCACGCCTACATCTTTCTTTCCCTGGCTGGTACTCGCTTCTCAGCTCATGCATCTTTATCTGCGCTAGACACTATCACCAGCACCTTTCAAGACAGTAGTCTGTCTACTTTATTTTAATCATTTTTACCCTTGACTAATTTATCACATTCCATCGGGATCGCTCTTTTTCTGACATTGATGATGTTTTTAACTAGAAAGGCTCATTCTGCAAAGCTGAGAGCCCTCCTTTAGAGCGTTGTAGAAAGAATCGTGGTCTGTAAATTAGAGGTTGGGGTCAAAACATCGCCTCTGTGGCTTATTAACTTGATGATCTGGGGTGATGGAACCTCTTAGGGACGGAACCCTCTCTGTTTTGCTGAAGAGTTCAGATGAGGTCGTGGATACCTTCCAAGGCCAGCATCCCACACCTTAAAGAACCTCAGAGACTCGGAAACAAGCAAAACCACATTGAAAACCCTTATTTACAAAAGTGTGCTTTGTAGTTTACACAATACCCAACTACTGGTTGAGGCCTTGAAAATCAGGATGCATTTTTCAGTCTTCAGAATTAAAATGAGGATTTTCCCCACAAAAAGGAATATTTCACCTTTTACTGGCCTCATTCCTTAAGCCAGGATGGTTGTCTTTAAAAGGCAGGGGTTTTTTTTATTCAAAGATAAGACATATTTTTAAATTTTTACATTTGCAAATAACTTCAACACACAGGCCTTCCATGTCTTGGCATCCTGGGCCCCGCAATGGCTGAAGCTCTGGCTTTCTATCAGGCTACAGCACAATATGTATATATTATTGAGGGAACCTTTCAAGTTGCAAGATTGATGGTTTTAGGAGGTAATCTGCTTTCTACTCTTTTATGTACATTTAGGTTACATTTGATCTTCTATTTAATTATATCTGAATCTTAAGTAAAATCACCAATTCAAGAAGAGCTACAACTAGAACACTGAGAAAAGGTGTGTGTGGGTGAAGGGAGCCCGGGAGGGCCCGGCTCAGGGGGTTTCCTGGATGTGTGGCCTTAATCAGTCACAGTGCCTCCGTCCTGAGCCAACAAGACCCGTGCACCTTCAAGATCATATGAAGGCTTTTTCAAAAAACAGAAAAACGTGATGGTGGTGATAAATGAGAATGCACACACAGCCCCTCAGGCAGCAGGAGGCAGGGCAGCAGCGCGACGAGGAAGTCAGGCTGCTGAGGCTGAGCCAGAGTCAGGAAAGGCCGGCTCCAGCACACCATTGAGAGGTGAGGTGCAGGCCTAAATGCTGTATCATGACTCAAACAAACCACCAATAAAAAGACATTTCAAGAGAACTGGGTGCACGTCAAAGGGACTGGATGGATGGTGGGTGACATGGTGGTGTGTGGTTGGGCTTTCGAGTGTGATGATGGCATTAGATGACAAGAAAATCCCTTTGCAGAGAGGTGCAGGATGGAGGGTGGAGGGGGAGGTGACACACCCCTTAGATATGGCGGGATTCACTTTGAACAGTTCAGAAACGCCAGGACAAAGGTGGCAGGAAAACAGCTGTGGAGGTTTGAGATTCTGGATGCCAATGACAACTTCTGTGAAACACCAAAGCCTGTAACAAGACTTTTTAAAAATCTCATTTAATCAGCACCTTGTGGCCTTTCAGATCTCCCCTGCAAGCCCCGCCCACAGGTGCACAGAGAAGTGTGCCTAAACAGGGCCCCTGCCGTGCTCAGCATCCTGGCTAGAAGACCCAGAACCATCTAGAAGAGGGACAGCGTGTGGGAGGCGGAGCAGTAGCTGCACAGAGAGCCAGTGTTTAGGGACCAGAACCTGGAAAACTGTCAAGCGAAACTAAAGGAGAAAAGTGGCTGAACAATGTGTATCGTGAATTACCTGTACAAAAATGTAGACAACACTTAACTTATTTTACTTATACATCTATTTGTATATAAAATACACAGAAGAAATTTTGGAAGGATGCCTCTCCATTCTTGACTGCAGAAGGGGAGCCAAGGAGATCTGAAAGCGTATCTCAAGACTTTTACTCCAACAAGGGTTCTGCAATTGTTGACCTTCTTACCAAGAGGAGGTATTTTTGTATCATACAACTAAAATACAGCCAAATAAATCAGAGGAGACAAAGGAAAATGATGGGGGGAGTTGTGGAGGAGGGAGAGAGCAGGAGTGGAGGGAGAAAGAAGGCAAGCAAGCCAGTTCCCAGCGCGGGATGTTTTCATAGCCAAAGGGATATACGTGCGACAGATAACATTTCGGTTTCATGGCAGAAGCCTTTCATTCCCAAAAGAAAACAGTGTCAGCAGCAGAGGAGTGGATTGATAACCTGGCTACTGTCCCATCAGCAGAAGGAAGGAGCCTCCCCAGGCCAGCCATCACAGGGAAAGTGGGGATGACGGCAAAGCTCCCTGCCCAGGGACGCCCTGTAATTTGTATTGTAATGAACTACTACCTTCGCACAATCAGGTCCCAGGCATTTAATCTGCAAGTGCAGGTGCCTGGCAGTCGACTTTAAAATTACTCTGAAATTACCCCTGTGCTATCTGAACAACCAGAAGTGTGACCAGGGCTTTATTAGGAGGGAGCCGCACGTGGGGGAATCAGGTGCGATGCTGCATCTCTGCGGCGGGCACTGGACGCACCTGTGCACTGCGCGGGGAGCACACGCACCGACACCTTCCTGTCTGTGTTATGCGCTGCATGGCTGGCTTTCCCAAGGGCTCCCCGTCAAAGGGGGCCTCCTGGGTCTCATTCTACCTTTGGGTTTAGAGGCAAGATGAAGTGAAAGGTGGGGCTCCTGGGAGCTGGACGACCTGGTTCCTCTCTAGCTACCTCAGGGTTCACAGGGGCTGTTTGTCCAGACAGGAGAGAGACACACTGGAGCAGGGAAGGTCAATACCAAGAAAGCGGGAGAGTGACTTGTGTGTGTGTGTGAGATACCCTGAGTGGAACAGGATTTGAGGAAAGAAATGACATTTCCATCTATTGCCTTCTCTGACGGTCCATCTGAACCAGCAACCAACACACACACACATCCCTTTCTTTCTCCTTTGATTAAATGATCAGGAAGGTGCAGCATTGCTCCTACCAGTTCTGTCCTGTGGCCGATGGCCACACAAGGAGAAGAGGAGTGGAGGGAGGGCCCTGCTTCGCGGCTCTGGGGCATGCCTCTGCCCACCTGCACCGCCTCCTGTGTGCTGGACTCGGGTCAGCCCAGGCACATACTGGCTGAGCGGTACCCGAGAGGGCTGGGTTTAACTGGGGCGCATGGTTATTCACACCCCAAGAAACCAGACTGGGAGCTTCCAACCTGTCACAACATCACAAAGGGCGCGTGGGAAAATGTGGGCTCTCTTATTTCCCCTTCGAAGTTTGCTGTTGTCATTACTGATTCTAAGAATCATTCATCCTTGTTGCCAGTAAAAGGTGCGCTCTGCCATACCTTTTAAACGTTTACACCCAAGCCAGTGCTGGTGAACCGGAGTTCTGGTGAACAGAGGAACATGGCAACTCTCCCTCCACCATTGTACAGCCGGGGGTACCTAGCAGCAGCACCTATGAACCTGCACTTGCATTAAGCACCGCTGCCGGCGCTGAGGATCGATTCTCTGAGAACTGTTGGGTTGAATAAAGGATTGTGAGCGCATGCTCAGAGCGCAGGCTTAAAAACAGGAGTTAAGAAACTTCTTAACAGGAGCATAACATAAAAGAGAGTGTGAGTGGCGGCAGTGCTAGACACGGAGGGCCTCACGCCATGCTCCAATGGGGTCCTAGGCCTGAGCCCAGGCCAGCTCCCCGCTGCAGTCTGCTCTAAAGAGCACGCTCACGGCGGTGGGGGAAATCGTTTTCCTTGTTTCAAGTGGGCAGTGGAAGCCTAAGTAAACTCTGACCACTAGATAATGGGCCATTCTAACTCTGGATGACTTCCTGAATGGCCCTAAAAAAACAGGCTTCTCATTTCCTGCCTGGGGAGGAGAGGACAGCCCGGTGCGCTGGCTACGCGAGGCCTTGGCCTGGATGGAGCTGCAGAGAGTGAGCAGAGGGGTGGAAAGGGAAGGCAGAGAGAAGGGCAGCTGTCCTTCTGCAGGTGGCCCAGCCCACTCCTGCCTGCAGGGTCAAGGTCACCCCAGCCCCATGCTCAATCGAGTGGGCAGGGCACGCCACCGGTGGGGCAAGCAGCCTGAGAGAGAACAGCAGCCCCCTGCCTGCCGCTGGATTAAAACATAAAACTCCGCTACGGTTGCTTCTATTCCAAGATGCTTCCAGGAAAGAACTGGCTCATAGAAAAGCCACAGCTTCGCGTTTTCCCACACTCAAGCGAGATGTCTCTCCAGGGCTCTTCTTTTCTCAAAGGAGCTAAATAATCCCACTCTTTTGGAACACCGCAGACTGTTTTTGAAAACTTATAACCTGCAATTACTGGTTACCAAACCCCTCCTGAGGGTCGTGGCCGTGAGGAGGCTGTGGGCTGCAAGGCCCTGATTCTGGGGACCAGCTCTGTGCAGGAGTACAGCGGTCCTCGGGGGACCTGGCTTTCCTCAACAGTAAACTGGATGCTCAGCAGGGACTCGTGAGAAAACACAGAGAAACCGGCTGATTCATAAAAACTGCCCACCACAGCCACAGCACTGGGCAGGGTAAGCCTCTGGTGAACGGGAGCTATTAAAATGCTATTTGTGGGACACGTGAGGGAGGAAAAGGGCTGGGGGGAGCACAAACCAGGGTATCCACGAATCTAGGGCTGAAACACAGAGATAAATGCGCACGACCTCAAATTCCACATCTGAGCCTGTGTTGCTTGGGGCCATTATGATGTCCTACTTTCATATCTTTAAGAAAGTTAAAGTGAGAATTAGCTGGTATAAATATATAAAATACTCTGTATTGTGCCAGTAGACAGGAGGTCTCCCCTAAATGACAGTTTCTTCTCTGCCCTGATCCTTAGTAAATTCTGTTGAGCAGAATTTGACCACATGCTATTGATTTTATGATACCACTAAAACCATTTTAATTCTAAATGTGTGAGGATTCTTGTCCAGTTGTTTCAGCAGTAATTTCCAGAAAGTAGAAATATTATTTATGAAGCACCAACTGTATGCATTGCCCTTTCTATGTTATTTGGTTTCATCAGGATCCAAACAGACCTAGTAAGACGGAATAAATGTCCAGGGGTCCAGGAGCCCATGGCATACCTGGCTGTGAAGCCAGCCAGCGCCTATCTGAGCCCAGACCCCATGAGCCTTCCACTCCACCATGCCAAATCCCTGGATAAAAAAGAGCCCTGTGCACAAGACTTGAAGACCATAGAAATGTAAAATTAAAAGGCTTGACACAAATGCAAAGGAATGTCAACTCTGATACCTCAGCCGCCATACTCTGACAAAGTGGCCATTAGCATTGTTTTTCAATCTGATATACAGCCTTTAATTTTTAAGTATGCAACACCTATGAAGGCGTTCGTCCTCCGGGCGGGCTGACCGTCTGCTTGGGCCCCCGAGAACTCACGATGGCAACTGACCTTCTGCGGCTCGCGGATGGTTTAAGGGACTAGACTCGGGGAGGGGGTGGTCCTGGGATGTGAGCAGCCCCCCAGTGGGTCATTCCCATGAAACTGTGCCCTCCTCCTGACTAATTCTTTACTGTGCATCGACAGTGTGCCGGGGGGCACGGATGACTGTATTCCTCTGGCAAGTGTTTAGACGTGTGACTCACTGGGAGCCTGGATGGAGTGGCGGCTCCCCGTGCTCTCCTCCTAAGGTCAACAATCACCATGCTGAGCTCCTCTTCCCAGCAACAGTCCTTCACATACCTGAGGCCAACTCTCATAACTGTTATGGTTGGGGTCTTAAACACTCCCCCAAGGCCCATGTGCTAAAGTCTTGGTCCCCAGTCTGGTGGCAAGTGGGGGAGCCTTAGGGGGAGGGGCCTAGTGGGAGGAAGTTCGGCCGCTGGGGTGAAGGAGATCTTAGAACACCAGTCCCTTCCTCTCTCTCTTGGCTTTCCGGCAGCCATGAGCTGAACAGCTTGCTCCATCATGTGCTCCCGCCATGTCTGCTGCCTCTCCACAGGCCCAAAGCAACAGGGCCAACAGACCATGGACAGAAACCTGGGAAACCCTGGACCGAAATGAACCTTTTCTCCTTTACGTTGATTTTTCTCAGGCAGTTTATTGTTGTCATAGAAAGCTAACACATGACCAGCCCCCTTAGTTTTCTCCCTGAGAAGTATCATCTCCATCTGTCACTGAGACTTTCTGCAGGTGCCTTCCCATCCTCTGACCATTCCTGCTTGCACACGTCCCTCCCCAGCGCAGCCTCGGAACCGAGCGCTTCTAGTCCACAGAAGCTTGTCCGGCTTCATTCTATCTCTTGCTTATGTCTTAATGCAACTTGACCCAAATGCATGATAGATATCACTCCCATGATGAGAAGATATGAAAAAGTTAAAGTTTGGCAAATACAATTAAGGTTCCTCCCTAATCAGTTGGTTTAGAGTTAATAAAAGGAGGTTATCCTGGGTGGGCCTGACTCGATCAGGGGAAAGCCCAGAAACGCTGCGCTGAGTCCTGCTGGAGGGACACGCCTTCCTGCGGAGAGAAGCAGCTAACCATGTTGTGAACCGCCATGGCGAGGCGTGGCCTCTGGGAGCCAGACCTCAGGCCTACAACCTCAGGAGACTGACTTCTGCCAACAACCCGAATGGGCTTGGAAGAAGACCTGAAGCTTCAGATGAGAACACATTTTGATTGCAGGCTGCGAGTCCCTGAGAACCCCAAGACCCAGGCACACCACACCAGACTCCCAACTGCAGAAGCAAGATGGTGCATCTTGATGGTGAGGCCCCATGTCATCGTGGAAAACCAAGTCGCAGTTGCTTTTACAGGTGTGCTTGTTAAACCAGCTTTCCTCCGCCCAGCATCTCTGCGCTGACTTGACTTTGAGGCTATTATTAATAAAGCCCTGGATTTTGTCTCATCTCTCCTGGAACATGCTTTAGGACCCTGCTCATGCCCATCTATGCATTCTTATCTCTTCCTCCTGGTTCCTTGTGTTTCAAAAGCCTGGGCTACTCACTGACACCTCTGTGGCACACCTCTCCAAGGACTCCTTGGGGGTATTTAAAGATTAATGACTGCATTCAACTAGTTCTCATATTTTTAAAACACAAATTTGATAAAGTAGCATTTTTTTTTTTTTTTGGTGGTGAGGACTGAACCCAGGGGCATTCTATCTCTGAACTATACCCCCAGCCCTTTATTTGTTTTATTTCAAAACAGTGTCTCACTAAGCTGCTGAGGGTCTCCCTAAGTAGTCCAGGCTGGCTTCAAATCTCTCATCCTCCTGTCTCAGCTTCCCAAATACTGGGATTATAAGGGTGCGCCACCATTTTTTTCCAGGAAGAAAAGGATTCTCTTACATCAACAGAACCACCAAAGATCTCCTCTCAGACTAAAAGTAATTTGAAACTATACTATTAAGTGCGAGTGTGTGTGTGTATGTGTGTGTGTGTGTGTGTGTGTGTGTGTGTGCTAGGCATTCTACCTCAAATCTACATCCCTAGCCATTTGTTTATTTATTTATTTATTTTTATTTTATTTCGAAACAGAGTCTCACTAAGTTGCAGAGGGCCTTGCTAAGTTGCTAAGGCTCATGGCGAACCTGCGATCCTCCTGTCTCAGCCTCCCAAGTCCTGGGATTACGAGTGTGCACCACCACGTCCAGCTTATAATATTAATTTTATACATGTGCACAGGCACTCACACTCACAGTGTGCCTCACCATACTCCAGACAGGTTTTTAGGTCTTGCAAGAATGGTCTACTGTGTGTCTTCTCATAATGCAGTCACCCAAGACAGCGCTCAGCAGAGGGGCCTCGACTGCGGTCTCTCTGGACTGTGAGGCCACGTGCAGTGTGTCACGAAGGATACGCAAGGAAGCCATTCCTGGAGGTCAAGGCTGGCTTACTGGCTGGAGTGAATGCAACCTTGTAAATGCATTTTAAAAATCATGTCTGCAGGCTGCCAGCAATGCTGGCAGTATTGCCCTGGTTAATGCCATTAAATTCAAAGTCTTTTGGAAGGAGTGTGCACATTTCTATGTGTGGCAAGTTGGACTGTTTCGTTATGTCCAAGTCCTAACTTCTGGTACCTGTGAATGGCCCCGTATTTGGAAATGGGGTCTTTGAAGATAGAATCAAGTTACAGGGAGATCGTGCTGGGTTAGGGTGGGCTCTAATCCAGTGTCTGGGGTCCTGATAAGAGGAGAGCTATGTGGACCAAGGCACGTGAAGAGGAGATGCTATGTGAACACAGAGTCAGGCTGACACCCGGGAGAACGCGGTGTCAGTGTTCCACCTCGGTGACCATGGCGGAGAGAAGGGAGACATTGCCTATGGGGAGGAACGCCCGGGGTGGCCCGCAACACCAGCAGCCTCAAGGGGCATGGTGGACCCTCCTTTCCAGGCTCCGGAGAAAGCATGGGCCTGCCATCACTGTGACCTCAGACTTCTGGCCTCCAGAGCCGTGAAAGAGGAAATTCTGTTGTTGGGGCCACAGGTTTGTGGTGATTGTTACAGCGGCCCCAAGGAAGGGCCCACCATGGCTACTCTGATCCCTGATCCCCCCTTCCATCAGGCACCCGAAGGGGTCTCACGTGGAGCTGGCATCCTGGCGCTCAGAGCAACAGGGACGAGTGGTCTGCTGTGCATGGAGACTGAGGGACTGGCAGTCACCAGGGTGACAAAAATGGCCATCCTGGACAGTGACCCTTCACGAAACAGGAAGTCCTGGTTTGAGGTCTTAGAAAATGCTCATGCTGAGATTCTGCGCTGCCCTGATCTGGCGAGCGGTTTTGTATCTGTGCAATCTTGGGAACGCCACCAGATGAGTTTATTTTTAAATAAGCTGTTTCTGTGCAAATGGTAGGTAGGAGACAAAGGAAACCAAAGGAAAGCAAAGATGCTTATGAAAGAAATGTGAGGCGGGGGTGGGCGCAGGAAGGGAAAGTGTGGACTGGAAGATGGTGCCTCTTCTCTCCAGGGATGAGGCTCAGAGACACCTGTCTCCCCACCCAGGCATTCAGAATGGGCCGCGTCCCTTTACCCAGCGGGTACTGTCAACTTCCTAACCCTGACTGCCACTTTGTAACTCTGTAACCTTGCATAACTTTGGGTTCATCCCGTATCCACTGGTGGCCTCAGTTTCCTGTTCTGTAGAAAGAGGGGACTGTGCTAGATCGGCATTTTAAACTCTGGGCTTCAACCAGCATAGCACTGAGAATTCATCATCGTGAGCTGAGAGCGGCATTACAAAGACAAAGAAAAATAAATGGAAAAGTATCAAAGAAAAGGAAATAGACAACATCGGAGTAGGACCGGGAAGTCGGTATTACATCGTGGGGCTGTACCTGTAGCCATGTGTGGCTGCGGGGATATGGAAACACCCTACTTACTTTGGTAAGGCCGGCGATGTTTGAATGCCACTGGACTCGTCGTGCTGGGGTCTCTCCGGTGCCACCTCTGTGCGGTCCTATGATTGGCTTCAGAATCCCCAGCAGAATAAACCAGAGCATACACATAGCATGCTCTGGAGAGAGGGGAACTCTTGCCCTCCTTCCAGCAGGTGCTGAGGCACTGTGCAGAAATGGCTACTTCTAGTCTGAGGTGAGTGGGTACTTCAGGAATCGCCTGCTTGACCCACGAACATGGAAGGGAGTCTTGCTTTACCAGTGGGAACGCCAGAGTAGAGGTCAGGATCGTGCCCACCTCCCACGAGGGTGCTGGCCGAGAATGGGCAGGAAGCTCTGGTGTCTTGGGCACTGCATTCTAGGTCCCAGCCTCAGGCAGGAGCTGACTAAAGAAAGGAGAGCTGGACCCCCTCTGTGCGGATCCGTCACACCAACAGTATGAGTACCTGGACAGAGATGCACAGGGCCCCTGGCAGCAGTCTCTTCCTGCCGCCTTCAGTGCATAAGGAAGGAGACCGTCCACAGACCCAGTGCTCAGGGGACGTGACCCAGGCCCAGGCTACGATAGATAATGATGATCAATAACCAGCCTGTTAATGATTTCCACTGCCTGTCTACGCAGAGCTCTGCCAAAAGCACATTTCAAAATGCTTTCTGTTCACATGAAACTGCTATTGACAGGGGCAAGCATTCTCGCTGTCCAAGTGTTTGACATCAATGCAACCCTGGGGGACGGGGGTGGGGGGCTTTGTAAGCGCTGAAATCCAGGACGGAGCTTGGCGTCTCTGACGTGCACATTTGCAGGGTGTGTTCTAAGTGTGCCGTGCTGGAGGGGGAAGCTGGAGCACTGTGCCTGGCACACCAGCTTGCTGATACGTGATTGATGTCACTAGGTCACTCCACGGTCCTGGCTCAGCGGGGGAGCTGCCCCACACCTGTCCTTACCACAACCATGGTGAGGATTTTACTTATAAAACTGACAAAAATTGTATATATGTATGGTGTACAACATGATGTTCTGATACATGTCCACATTGTGGAATGGCTAAATCAAGCTATTTAACATAGGCATTGCCTCGCATACTTAACTTTTTATTTGGGGGGCGGGGTGAAAACACTTAGCTACTCTATCAGCAATATTCAACTGTGCAATACATTGTTATTACTGTAGTCACTGTGATAGTCTATAGATCACTTGGACACATTTCTGTTACGGAACGGAAACTTTGTGTCCTTTGGCCAATGTCTTCTCAATCCTGCCGCCCTCTCGTCTCCTCCCCAGTCCCTGGCATCCGCCCTTCTACTCTGCTTCTGAGAGTGCACTCTGTCAGATTCCACGAGTGCAGTGATGGGGCCCAGAGACTTTGTCCTGCCCCACGGCTGTCCCGCCCATCTCAGGAACACCTCAGGACCTCTGTCCTTCTGCGCACAGCCCCAGGTTGAGGACGCCCACCTGCATTGCTGACCAGCAGGCGATCGGCTGCAGTGCCCAGTAGTCCCTGGGCTGACATGAGTATGTTAAAAGTTTTTACACCGGAGAAAAGATGCACCTCCGCTTGTAGAAGCCAGGCTCCAGGGTGTCCAGCTCAGAGAGAAGGAGGAACTCTACCAACCTTTGAGACCTTCAGTATTATTTAGAGGCTCAGCACAATCAGTGTCTGTTCTTTGGTGCACCTGCAGGTCAGGCTGCAGGGAGGGGCTTCCTGGTGCTGCAGTGTGCTTGGGGAAGGACTTGGGGACAAGTGCTGGCTGGGGGCAAGGAGGGCAGAGACAGTCATACAGGAGAGCTGTCCTCATCCCCACAGCTGTCACCCTCTTCTTCCCCTCCCATAGGTGCACACGCAAAAAAGTCCAACTATAGGATCCTATCACAAAGGGGAACAGGCTAAATATGCCAAAGTTTCTAGAAAGCCAGGAGGAGCACGACCTCTCTATATGCACTCTTCTGCACCATCCTAGCCTGCCATGTACTTTATCCCAAGTCCGGCCCCACAGCCACAGTGTCACTGGCTCCCAAGTCCGGCCCCACAGCCACAGTGTCACTGGCTGGCTACAGAGAGAGCTTACCGGTGCAGCCTTACAACCACGCAGAGCTCTACTAGCTAAGCAAACAGTCCGATGGCGTCAGAGCCTGTGCTCCGATGCCAGCTCAGGTGCAATGTCCAGCTCTGCACAGCTGCCTTGGTTTATCCGAGAAGAGAGGCCGCACCCGGGTCTCTAGCTTAGGAGCGCTCAGTCAGCCCTACACCAGGCTCTGCAGCCTTGCAGAGACTCTCGTCCTGCCCCAGGGACCTGTCCTCTTGCTCTGGCCTCTCCTCCAATTCTCTGTGAGTCGAGTGAGTCCTGGATCATTTAGTGTGAACAGCTGCCCTTCCCTAGGTCACCCGGGGTTGTTCCACCCAGAAGTAAACATTTCTGTTATTTAATGACATCATAATCATACGGAAAGAAATGAGGACACAAAGTGTGACACGGGGTACGGCAAACAGGGGTACGGCACACGCATGCCCCTCTCTGGCACAGAAAACAACCGGGGACACGCCTATTTTCTATGTAGATGACAGGCAGGACCAGGCTCAGGAAGCTTAGTGGCGAAACCACAGCACGACTTATGGTGTGCTAAGTGTTTCGTTATTTTCTATTTTAGCCAGCCAGGGACATAATTTCACAGCTTTCATACGATATGTCTTCCTGCAGTTTTATTTAATGATTATCAAGGAATTTCTATGTGCCTGGGGCTCCGTGCTTATGTAATCGCAGATGGTACAGAAGATGAGTCACCCAAAAAGCCACATTTTCTCCTCGACTTACAAAGATTGAAGAGTCATGCTGTCCCAAGTATGACCTTTGGGATCTTCAGTCAAGCTCTCTCTGTTACCAAGTCATCCACTGACACGTGGGCGATGGGTCTTCACACTTACACTGACACTAGCACGCACTCTCCTGCACCTCTCATTCTGCCTTTCTGGTCCTGGCGCAGCAGGAAGCCTCGTTTCAAATGCTGGAGCAGGGGTGGCCTGGCCCCGACGGATCACTGGTCTCCTCGTGTTTTCACTGTTTTGTTCATCCCATATTTATTGGCGACCTACATGACAGAGGCCAGTGATGGGTGGCAGCCATGACAGAGGGGCCGCTCAGGATTCTGAAGAGCAGGAGCAGGACAAGGGAGCCCCTCTTCAGGAGCAAGCAGACCCCATGGCACCAAGGAGGGCTGTGCCACTAGAAGCAGGGATCACGCATTAAGTAGCTTTCATTACAGTGAGTCCTGGAAGATTGAAAGACTCATAGATGAAACAGAGGGAGGTGTGTGTGTGTGTGTGTGTGTGTGTGTGTGTGTGTGTGTGTATAAACAGGTGTTCCAGACAACAGGAACAAGCGGAGAATCTTTCTCTTGCACTGGCTGTGTTCCTAAGTCCAGGACACACAGTGTCCTAAATAGTTTAATCATTGAAGTGAATAAACACAGAACTTGCTGAGATCCTGTCTGACCAAGGGGACCCGTGTGCACTGGTGTCCCTGAGCCTGGACACTACAGCTGTCTCACCTTGCCCCTTAGATTGAAAGACCTCACAAGGCTTTCCTGGGTCATAAGGACATTTGACGCTTGTTATTACCATTTCTGTTGATTTGTTCAATTAAGATCAGAATCTTACTTCAAGTCAGAATTTTAGCAAGATATGTCACTTGAAAACCTCAGAAAGCTCTGGGATAGTATGGATTTTAATACATTTCAAGCTGATAAAATCATGCTAATGCAATGTATCAGACATAATAAACCCTAGCGGTATCCTAAATGAGATGTTTTCATACCAAATGTCCCATTCATAACTAATTACTAATGGATGATTGCGAGGCTGGACAAGTGGACCAGGACAATTAATTGAGGTAAACAGGCTCGGGCATTTCCAGTTGAATGGAAATTATCTCGCAGTATGCTCGCTTGTCTTTTTGTAAAGAACTGTTCTGCGCGGATCTATTATAGCACTCCTACCATCGAAAGCCAGCCCATCTAATTTAATGCTCTTTTTAGCTCAGCAAATTCTGATGTGGAGAGTTGATGTGCACGGATTTTTGTGCAATCCTATTTACAAACCAACTGAAAAAAAATACAGAGTTCCAGTCCCAGAGTACATGGTGTAGCTCGGAGCTTGCCAGCAACAGCAGCTGCGGCAGCCTCGGAGACAGGACGCCGGTGCCGTCCTCTCTCTGGGGGAGGTTCTGCCTCCCAAGCCCCCCGGGCAGGGGCTGGTCTCAAGCTCTGGGAGATGCACCCCAAGCCTCAGAGAACACAGCTACAGATCAGCTAATGTAATGTGACCTCATCTGGGGAAAAAAAATCAGATTCACAAATTTATTACAAAATACATTGTTTTACTGTTGTTGTTGTTGCTGCTGCTGCTAAGTCCATTCCCCAGTAAATATATTCTGAAATTAAATATAAACTGTTTATATCACAGAAGCCTGAAGATAAGAATTTGTGTCATGATGTCTATAAGTCAGTGGATAAAATGACCCCATACAAGGGAGGCTCGGAGCAAAAGGCACCTGGGTGCAGGTGCTGAGGAAGCGGGATTCTGCTCATCTTAAAAAAGGGCAAGAACATAGGTGGACTGGTGAAGCCCAGATTGTCACAGAGCGTGTGCTGTGGCTGGTGGAAGTGTCTAAGCATCCGCTTCCTTAGCTCTAGATTCTACAGTGTTAAAGCCATCCCTTAGAAGCAGCGGCCAGGGCGGCTCAGCCCTGCTCAGGCGGCTGGCGGCCAGTTCCTGCCACCCAGAACCCTCAGCCTGCTCCTTAGTCACTTGCAGGAGATCTTTAAACCTTTAAGAGGTTGATGAAGCGATTTTTACTAGTATTGTGAAAAGTCTACTCCAGTTTTGTTTAATATTGATTTCCCATTACTGTATTGTAGCAGAGATCTTTGCCAAAGTTTTCTAAAATACCGTGTCATCTCAAGGTTCAAATTCTAGATGAAGGGAATGTTCTGTTGATGTGACCTTCCCAAGACAACTCCTGACTTAGGAATTAGAGTGGCGTGTGAAGCATTACTTCTGAGCTGGAAAAGGTGAGAAAAATAATCTGGACACTGTCAACTCATCAGCATACTAATTAGTTACAAATCCCCTCTGACATTAAGAATGGGTCAACCTGTAGTCATAGTTCATAATATTAAAATACGCACTCCCAAATATTCACTATTCTTTAATAATATTATGCCTTTAAGTTAAAAGCAGTTAAGTGTTTGTGGGTTAGGGAAGAAGATGTTTAAAATAATTAGTTATTTTTCAAAAATCCATTTTATTCTCAAAAATAATTCTGGAAAGACTTCAGTGCCCTTTCACACTGAGAGAGAGAGAACAATGATGTCTCCACTCACACTTTCCGTTTCTGTTTTATGTACACAACCCAGACAAGAGGGACCAGGTGCAAGTCAGTGTTGAATTTGATGACCTCGTCTTAACTCTGTCCTAACATGAAAGGGGGCAGAATTTAGAAGGTGCAGGGTATTGAAGCCACAAAGTTAATGATCAGCCAGGAAGGAAATCAAAATGGGGTCCCAGGGTGGATCAGGTCCCGGATCTGGACAGCGACTCTGGCAATACAGATATTCTGAAACATTTCAGCATGACTCAGAGTGCGGGGAAGGGTGGAGCGGCCTCTTTGTTTTCTGCCAGGGTTAGGAGTGTGTACCTTAGCCGGAGCCAAGGCTCAGCAGGAAGAGCAGGGCCGGCCTAGCACGGAGGACTGAGGTGGAGAGACCAGGCGGCCGCGCAGTGCTGGAGCAAAGCCCTCGGCTCACAGCTCGCAACAGCCCCAAGCCAGTGGCTCTGCAGCCAGGAGCACCGCTCTCAGAGCCCAGAGGGTGGCTCTGCCTCCATCCAGAAATGATCGCTGACCAAATTCTCCAGGTGAAGGGATATAAACTGTCTTTAAATGATGATTTGTGGAAACTAGCTCGTGGCAGAGGACACACATCCCTGGGAGCACATTGTCCTGAGCGACAAAACATGTTCTATTGCTTGACTAAGAGACAGAATAAATAGTACATTTGCCTTTTTTCTTTTTGTAAACCCTGATTACATCTTAAGGGGTGTGGACGTCTTTATGTAATCACCAGGGTGGCAAAAGAACAAGACCAGGACCTGGAAGGTTCTAGAAAATGCCTCAATTTCTGTCCCTCGCTTTCCCCATGAGAGATGTGGGAGATATGAACGTCAACACCCCAATACCCACAACAGCCAAGGCCTGTTGGTGCTGCACGAATTCATAGTCACACACGCCACTTCCCCTCAGGCCACACTCAGAGCCGAGCTGCGCAGTCCTGGTCAGGACCTCAGGGCCCTGCGTACAGTCGGGTGGTGTGCAGTGGGGTGCACTGCCTAGTAACCAGGGAGCATTCCAGCACACTCCAGAGAGGCTGGCCTCCCTCATGGGGTGACTGCCACACCTCCAAAGTACCCCACCAGGAAGGTACCGCACTCACACCCCTTCACAGGTGGGGAACACACGGAGAGGTCAGGCAGCCTGTGTGAAGCCACCGACCGGCTGGCCGGCAGGGTCAGGCAAGACTGGGGTTGGTGATGGCACATGGAGCCCCTGTTCTGGGTAGCCTCCAACACCAGATCACCCTTCCACCATCCTTGACTTACTTGCATGGAGGAGGCCTTCAGTATTCAGAAAAAGCACAGGTGACAGCTGGGCAGGGTAGTGCACACCTGTAATCCAAGTACTTGAGGGGGGCTGAGGCAGGAGGATCGCAGGTTCAAGGTCAGCCTCAGCAACTTAGCGAGACTCTCAGCAACCTAGCGAGACTCTGCTTCAAAGTAAAAATGAAAAAGGGTTGGAGGTGTAGCTCAGAAGTAGAGTACTC